>JAVCKV010104276.1:0-20203 GCA_032274145.1 Herpochondria borealis | reverse complement strand
CGGAGCCTTCGCGCAAATCACCCCATCACGCGCCCGCGAGATGGGCTTCAAAGCGCCCATCTATCTCGCCGAACTAGACCAAAAGAAAATCCTCGCTCTCCGCAAGGACATGTTTCAGGTCGAGCCCCTTCCCCAGTTCCCCGGTTCCAGCCGTGATATCGCCATGGAACTTCCCATCAAAACCACCAACGGTGACATTGAGAAGGCCCTCGCGAAACACAACGATCCACTCCTCGTCTCCGCCGTCTGCTTCGACCAATTCAGCGATCCTTCCGGCGAAAAACTCGCCGCCGACAAACGTTCCATCGCATACTCCTTCGGCTACCGCTCCGAGAAGGGCACCATGAAGCAAAAGGAAATCGACACCGCCCACGACAAGCTCCGGGCCCACCTCGAAAAATCCCTCCCCGTCACCTTCCGCTAAACCGAATAGCGCTCGGACAACGGACTTCCATGGCCAAAGCCCCTTTTGGATAAAGATTTCCAGAACTTCCAACGGGGAGACCTAACTTAGCCCAGGGAAAAGGAAGGCACGACCGCCGCCTTGGGTTCTCGGGCGGTGGACATGGGGGCGAGCCATACGGGTCGCTTCACAATCAGTCTGACAGATGCCCCGTCCCCTCGCTCCGGTGCTGACCAACGGCCTGCGAGAATACCATTTGGTGAGTCAACACACATGGCTTGGCCGTAAGCGTCATAAAATTGGGCACCTACCGCGTGGTGGCGAAATCCGCTAAAACGCAGGTCATGTCCACGACATTATCCAATCCAAAGCCCGCGCGTTGCTCGGAGGTCCGCTTCGCTGAAGTTGACTTCCCCGGCGTGATTCAGTCCCGGCTCGTCATCGAATACACCGATGGTCTCAAAATCATCGTCGGGAGTCATAATGACCTGCCTCTCGCGGCCGATCTCATCTCCGAACTGCGTCGTCGCCAACCGAAAGGAGCCCGCAAATGATCAACCTCACCAATGCCTCGCTCAAAATCTATCTCGCGCTCCAGCCCTGCGACATGCGCAAGAGCTTCAATGGCCTCACCGAGATCGCCACGGAGCACCTCGGCCAGGAACTTGTAAAAGAAGCTATCTTTGCCTTCGTCAACAAACGCCGCAACCGACTCAAGCTCCTCTACTTCGATGGCAGCGGCCTTTGGGTCGCCGCCAAACGCCTAGAAGAAGGCACCTTCAGCTGGCCCGCCAGCAACAACGCTCGCGACAAGAAACTCAAACTCGCCCCGCAGGCCCTGCAACTTCTCCTCGATGGCGTCGATCTCAAGGGAGCTTCAATGCGCGGATGGTATCAAGTCGAGTAACTCCCGTACATTATCTCAAAGAAAAATACTTTTTGACTAAAAAAGGCTCCGGTTTTGGGTACAATATAACCGATGCCGGAGCCTTCCTCATTTGATCCCCAAGCCCTTCTGAAAAGGGTCGAGGAACTCGAGGCCACTCTTCAAGAAGTCACCGGGCAACTCACCGCCGCTCTCCAGCTTAACGAATACTACCGGCAGCAACTCCACGGGTCCAAATCCGAGCGCTACGATCCCGCCCAGGAGAACCTCGACTTTGACGAAGCGACATTGGGAAAGCCCGAACCCTCCGGCCCCGAAACATCAGGACCGGAGGAGGGCGAAGGGGCAAAAAGAAAAAAAGCTAAGCGAACCCGCCGCACCAAAGACCAACTTTTTCCCCGCTGGATCAAAAGCATCATCGTTGAAGAACTCATCCCAGATGAAGTCAAGGCCAACCCGGAGGCCTACCGCGAGATCGAAAGTCGCGAGCACCGTGAACTCGAAACGACGCGCGGCGAAATCTACTGGCGCGTTACCCGCATCCCCAAGTACGCCCTCAAAACCGACAAGCAGGAAAAGCCCGTCACCAGCCCCGCGCCCATCTCCAGCATCCCCGGAACCCTCTGCGGCCCGCAGCTCATCAGCCAAATCGTGTGCGATAAATTTTGCGACCACCTTCCGCATTATCGTCAAAGCCAACGCTTCGCACGTCGTCACGGAATCGAACTTCAACGAGGCACCATCAACACCTGGACAGCCAAACTCGCCGACCTCCTGCGCCCCGTCAATGAAGCGATCAAAGCCGAAGTCTTAGACACCGACGCCCTCCAGATCGACGAGACTCCCGGCTCCTACCTCGCCCCCGGTACTGGCAAAAGCCAAACCGGATACTGGTGGGCTTACCGCAACATCCACACCAGCACCGTCTACTTCGACTGGCACACCAGCCGCGCCATGGACTGCCTGTTAGACATGCTCGGCTTTGATGAAGAAAGCAAAACACTCCTCTTCACCGGCCACATTCAATGCGACGGTTACAAAGCCTACGACGCCCTCGTCAAACGATTCAAGGGAATCGTCCTCGCCGGATGTATGGCCCACCTGCGGAGGAAATTTTTCGACGCCCGCAAGCAAGCGCCCGACTATAGCATCCCGGTTCTTTTAAAGATCCAGGAAATCTACCGAGTCGAGCGCGATCTAAAACTCAGCAAAGCCCCGCCCGGCTGTCGTGAAATGATTCGTCGATCCCGCAGCCTCCCCCTTTTAAAAGAACTCAAAACCCTCATCGATGGAATTGAGAAAATAAAACCCTTGCCCCAAAGCAAGCTTGGCAAAGCGCTCACCTACGCACGGAATCAATGGAGTAAAATGGAGGTTAGCATCTTGAAAGCAGAACTTGAAATCGACAACAACCGGATCGAGAACGCGATCCGCCCCCTGAAACTCGGCCTCAAGAACTACCTCTTCATGGGCAGTGCCGAAGCTGGCAAAGACTCCGCGCTCTTTTATACGCTCATCGAAAACTGCAAAGTCCACGATCTTGATCCTGAAGCCTACCTCGTGGAAGTCATCGAAGCCCTGCGTGATCCCGCCATGATCGAGCGAGTCTCCGAGCTGACCCCGGCCGCCCTCGCGGCAGCCAGAAACGCCGCTGACGAATTAAAAACCGCCTAAAATACTAGCACCACGACCAAAGATCCAGCTCAGATCAGGTGCCCAATTTTATGACGCTTACGCTTGGCCCCCAACTCACCGCACTCCAACCCCAGGCCGCCGCTTCGCTCTGGCCTGAGCTACGTTAGTCCGCACCTTTGGTGCTTGAGAACTCGACTGCTGAAGTTGGGAAATCTGTGCTTTAAACCTCAGCCCAAAGCACCGAGTCACACCATCGACACAGGCTGTTCGCCACCCCCCGGACACCCAAGTGACGAAGACTCTAAGACACCTTCACAAAAAAACCTCCACTCGAAAGAGCAGAGGTTTTGAAAAATCTTCGACGATAAAGACGACCTACTCGCCGTAGCGGTAATGCCCCTTGAGCGTGTAATCGAATAACTTCTTCTCCCACTCAGGACCGTTCCCAATGTTGTGAACGACCCACTTCTCGGTCTTCTTGGCCCCAGGACCAGGAACGACGATTCCGATGTGCTTGTTACCATCCAATAATTTCCAAATGACGATGTCGCCAAAACTGTAATCCTCCGCATCTTGAGTCACAGCGAGAGCTTGCCCCTTGCGAGTAAAGAATCTCTGCAGATTTTGCACGCGGCGATGATCGATGTTGGTGTCAGGTCCCTTCGATCCAAAAATCTGCGGATATGAGTAAAAGTTCTCTTTGATGTCAGTGTGAACATCCACTTGGAGATCGATTCCCTCGGCCCGGAAAGCACGAACGATCAAATCTTCAGACTTCCCTCGCTCTTGGGAAATATCGCCGTTTGGAAACTCAATCTTGAAGTAGGAACCATCGTAGCTCACCTCCGACTGGGTCCGATCCAGCGCTGAAGCGGCTAAGCGCGATCCAAAGTCACCATCCGAGCGAAGAGACTCCATCGCTTCCTTCACGTTTGCTGGGGAAGTCAGATCAGTCTGAGCCTTCAAGAACGGAATGAAAGGACGCAGGAAAACACCTCCAAGGACAATGGCAAAGGCCATCAGGAGCCACCCTCCAAGGGAACTCCGGCGCTTTTTTTTCATCGGAGCTGCTCCGATGTATTCGATTGGTCTCATTTAAGTTTGGTTAACTATTAAAATCTCTCATGTTTTTTTACGCAGCGCGAGCCAAAACCTGTCGTTCTCCTTGAGAAAGTTCATTTTTTTTCATGCTGTGGGACAAATGAAAAGCATTCCAGTGAACTTCGCACACCGAAAACCCACCTTTGAAGATTTAACTTTTTTTGGTGAGATACTTGTAACGGATTGGGAGGGAACTGAAACCCCAAATCTCACTAAATTTCTTTTCTGGGTCGATCAGACTCACCTCCATTTTCTAGCGAGCGAAAAAGGAACCTCTGGATTAAGTCACCCCAAGAGTCTTCCTGACTGCTATCAGGCCGAACTCTGGAAATATGACGTCGCTGAATTCTTCCTGAGATCATCCGATGGCTCCCGCTACTTCGAGTTCAACCTCGCCCCAAACGGAGCCTGGTGGTCGAGCGCCTTCACCGCTCCTCGCGAAATCGCCCCTGGCGAGCCAACACCCATTCCCGGCGTTCTCACTCACTCCCTCCAAGACGAAAACGGATGGCAGGCCATGGCCAGCCTCCCACTCGATTGGCTGCGCAAGCACTATGGATTCGGCGAAAAAACCACTTTAAATGCCACCTTCATCCTGAGTTCTCCTGAGCAAATCTTCCTCACCGCCGGAGACCTAGGCCCTGGTGAGCCCGACTTCCACCGCCCCGATCAATTCCCCCCCATGAAGCGCATCTCTCTCGCGTGACTTTCACCAAGAACATGACTAGCTTCCCTCCCATGCCCGAAATGCCACAGGCCGCCCCCCTTCCGGACAAACCACCTCTCCATCTGACAGGCGGATATTTGGCCATCGCTTCACCGGATTCGATCTCGGAAACGAGCTTCTGCATCCCTGCCGTCCGGGCCATCCGCGCAGCTCGTCCTCAAGGCACCCTCGTCGTTTTCGCAACGGCATCAACCGCTCCCCTCTGGAGAAAAGTCACGGAGATCGACCAAGTCATCGAGCATTCCCAAGGCGATTCCGCCCGCAAGATCGTAAAGTTACTCAAGGACAGCGATATTCCCTACGACTCGGCCATCGCCTGGGAAGATGGCGCCGCCGCCCAAGCCTTCGCGAAATTTGGGATCAAGCAAAGGCTGGGGTATCCTGCCGAAAAGCTCGCCAAATTCCTCACCGATCCAGTCAAGGTCGTCCGAGACGCCGGCCCCATCGAGCACCGCGTCAGACACTACCTGCTTTTCGTCGAGAAATTGGGCGCCGAAGCCTTCCATGCCTCAAATTTCGCCACTCCTCACCGCCCCCCCGCGCCAGCCAAGCCCATCCTCGCTCTCGCCCCCGGCTCAGACTTTGGGACCGCCGCCGAGTGGCCGCTCGAACGCTTCATCGAGTTCGCAGGACAAGTCCCCGCCGAGTTCAAAATCGCCATTCTCCCCTCGCCCGGTCGCCCCGGCCCGGCCGCAGCTCTTGCCAAAGCGCTCAAGGTCCCGGTCACTCAGATCGAAGGCGATGAACTCATCGAATTCCTCGCAACCTGTCAGGCTCTCCTCGCCAATGACGGGTCCCTTCCTCATCTCGCCGCGCTCGTCGGCACTCCCTCACTCGTCCTCTTCGGCCCCAACGAACCCGAATGGCGCCGCCCCCTCGGTCGTATCCATAAAGTCATTCGCCGCCTCGTCCCTTGCAGCGCATGCCTCCTTAACAAGTGCCCACTCGACCATCGCTGCATGACCGAAATCACCGTCGGAGAGGTCGCCAAGGATCTGCAATCGCTTCTCCAAAAAGAGCAGCCTTAGTCTCCCATGACATACCTCAGGAGTAACGACTGCACCGTGCAGTAAAAGTCACTCCGGTAGTAAGCCGCTCGCGCAATCGGGTCCTCTATCTCGGATGCCTCCAGCATTTCTCGCGGCCCAAATTGATACCTTTCCTCCAGCCCCAGCCGCGCCTGATTCAACGCACCATACCAAGCCTCCGCGCTCTTTTTTTCAATGTGAAGATCGCCCTTCGCGCTCTTCGCTTTCACCACCTCGGCCATCACCGACAACCGTTGTTTGGAAAATTCCTGTTCCAATTCCGGCACCACGATCTCGTCCCACATCGAATCCTCGTCCATCAATTTCGAAAGACGTTTCGAGAGTTTTCCCTGCCCATCGTTCCCGATTTCGAGAAGAACAGCCCAGTCCTTATCCACCTCCGGGATCAGCTTCAAGCCGCCCGCCACTGTCGGTCCAATCGTCATTCTACCTTTTCAAGAGTGGCATTCAACTGAGCACTGTGCAGCTGGTTCACATACATCTCGCCCTTCTCCCGTCCGCCCGTCCAGACAATCGCGCGCCCTTGTTGATGCACTGCCATCATCAGAGCCTCCGCCTGCTCGCTGGAAAACCCAAAAATCTTAATCAAGATCCGGCTCACATACTCCATCAGGTTCACCGGATCATCCAGCACCACAACTTGCCACGGCTTCTCCGTCTTCGAGCGAGCCTTCGTCCGCGTCTCATGAACAGGTGATTCAACAGCGTTCATCATCTAAACTTCTGCCACTTTTTCTGGAGCCTCGAACCAACGCCCATGCTCCCTAATCAGATCCGAAAGCCGCTCCACCGCCTCCTCTTCCGGAATGTTAAACTTCACCGCTTGCTTCCCGACATAGAGATTAATCTTCCCCGGAGCTCCGCCCACATAGCCAAAGTCTGCATCTGCCATCTCGCCCGGTCCATTCACAATGCACCCCATCACCGCGATCCGAACGCCCTTGAGGTGACCCGTCGCGGCCCGAATCTTCTGCGTGGTATCTTGGAGATTAAACAAAGTCCTACCGCAACTCGGGCACGCCACATAATCCGTTTTGAAAATCCGCGCACCCGCCGCTTGCAGGATATTATAAGACAAGCGCAACGACTGACCCGGAGCCTCCTCACCCTGCACCAAAATCGCATCGCCAATGCCATCGCAAATCAACGAACCCAAGTTCATTGAGGCCTCCAGCAAGACCGGCAAAAAGTCTGCCGCAGCATCGCTTGCAGGATTCAGCGTATCCTTCAACAAAATAGTATGCCGCACATCCACCTTCGCCGCCAACAAGCGGAAAGCCGCAATCGTCGGCATCTCCAGCCCGTCCTGAACCGTCAGTAACTGAGGCTCCGTCGCCTGATTCACCTTGGAAATCGCCTCATTATCCCGCGGGTCCAAGGCGATCACGCCAGAATCCTCCGCCACAATCTCCGGCTTAAAATCACCCATCTGCTCAATCTTATGAGCCACCGCTTCCCACTTCTTTTTCGAAGTAAACACCTTCATCAACTCCGTCCCGCCAAGCATCAGCCCCTGCACCTCAATCGGCGAACTCTTACGTTTCCCGTACTCGAAGGGATTCCAACTTTCCTTCACCCCGGTCTCGCAGCCACCCGTCGGGATCGCCTTCACCAAGGCCTGAGCCACCGGCACCTCATACACCGAATCTTCCGTCAGACTCACCCGTATCGTATCGCCAATCCCGTCTGCCAAAAGACTCCCGATCCCGATCGCGCTCTTAATCCGCCCATCTTCCCCATCACCCGCCTCAGTCACCCCAAGGTGCAGCGGATAATTCCAATCCGCCCCTTCCGTCTCCAACCGAGCCACCAACAAACGATAAGCCTCAATCATCACCTTCGGGTTAGAAGCCTTCATCGAAAACACAAAATTGTGGAAGCTCTCCTCCCGCGCAATCCGCGCAAATTCCAAAGCACTCTCCACCATTCCCAGCGGAGTATCGCCATAGCGATTCATAATCCGGTCCGAAAGAGAACCATGATTCGTCCCAATCCGCACCGCCCGCCCCAACTCCTTACAAAGGTGCACTAGAGGCGTAAATTTCTCGCGAATCCGCCCCAATTCCCCCTCATACTGCTCGTCAGTATATTCGCGAATCTCAAACTTCTTCTTATCGGCATAGTTCCCCGGATTCACCCGGATCTTCTCCACCCACTTCGCCGCCTCAAAGGCGGCATCAGGCTTGAAATGAATATCCGCCACCAAGGGCACCTCACAGTTTGCAGCCCTCACCCCATCGCGGATATTCTCAAGATTCTCCGCGTATTTCTTAGTCTGCGCCGTGATCCGCACCACCTCGCAGCCCACATTCGCCAACTGCAAAACCTCCTTTACACAGGCCTCAGTATCCCGGGTGTCCGAGGTGATCATCGACTGCACCACCACCGGGTTGCCGCCACCCATCTTCACATTTCCAACCGTAACCTCCCGCGACTCGCGGCGTGAGTAGTTGAAGAGATCTTTGCAGTAACGTAATTCGGGTGCCATGTGATTCGGTTAGACTTCTACGTCAAAAACCGCTCCCCCGCAACGCCAGCCTTACTCAAAAACCCCCGCCAGCTCTTCCGGCTCCATCTTGCTCAGAAGAAAATAAGTGTGCTCGGCATCGGCCCAGCGTGTCACCGCCCACCCTTCATTCACCTGACAGCCACGGCATTTTTCAACCGCACCCTTGATCTCATTCATCTCATCAGCATCGATCACCTTCCGCTCCATCATGACAAGATGGACCACCTTGCCATCCTTCTTGAAGCAGATCAACGAGCCTCGGCTCTTCTGCTCGCCGATTTCCAAAAGCTTACAACCGACTCCTTTCACACCCTTCAGTCCCTCAGGCAGCTGATCAGGAGTGGGCAGACGCTTTCCGTCCAACCATTCATAGAGCGCAGCCTGACGATCATTCCTTAGATCCAGCGAGAAAAAAGGCGATTCCAACATCTCGATCGCGGAATGCTCCACCTCCAAAGGCGTCGTCCCCGCAAGAGCATTCCCCCCAGCTCCCGCAAAAAACGCCATAACCGCGACCATGACCGCGACCACCGCCGCTGCCGTTGTCGTCCACATCGCCGCCTTGAAAAATCCACGCCGATGCTTCTTCGGCATCTCAACCACCTTCTGCTCAACCTCCATCGCGCCGAGAATCTGGTCCCGTAGTCCCTCCGGAGCTCTCACCGAAGCCAGCGCCCCCACGAAATCCGCATCAAACTCCGCCGGTTGGTCCTGCGCTCCTTCAAGCACATCAAAGATCGCCTCCCGTAAGTCTTCCGGAATCTCCAAATCAGAAAGCATGGCCGCAAACGCCGCATCTTGGGCGCGTTCGTCCGCCAGCCATTCTCCGAGTTCACGATCCTTCGCCGCCAGCTCCAGAGCCTCGGCGAAAGCCGGTTCATTCGAGTCCTCACCATCCGAGCGATAACTTTGCAGAATAAATCTTGCGCGTTCCTTATCCATTGTTTTTTTGAGTCGTTGCAGGTTTAAAATCCACGACGCGCTTCGACGCAGCGGTGGGACCAGAGGTCATTTTTTTACGGAGCTGCTCTTTTCCGCGTGAGATCCGAGACATCACGGTGCCGATCGGCACATCGAGAACCTCGGCGATCTCTTTGTAAGAATGTTGTTGAAGATAAAAGAGAGTCAATGGCGCCCTGAACGTCTCGTCCAGCTCGCTCAGCAAAGTCACCGCGCGCTGGGCATCCAGCTTACGTCCAGATTCCTCCTCCTCGTGCGGCAGTTCATGCTCCGCCTCACTGATCTCGGTTTCGGGATGACGCTGGGAGCGCCGGGCATTCCCAAGGTGCTCACGATACAGGGTCGTAAAAAGCCACGTCTTCGCCTTGGAACGGTCCTTGAGCTGATGCCCCTTCTGAGCCCAGATCACAAAAGTCTGTTGAACCAAATCCGCCGCGCGGTCGGGATTCTTCGCGAGGGAAAACCCAAAGCGATAAAGCGCCTGGTAATATTGTTCCACTAAGTCTTCGAATTCATCCATCTGTTTTATTTTCTGCCAATATGAGCGGTCTGTCGCGCAATTATTCCCACGATTTCCCTTCTTTATTTCTCATGCCCCCCAGATTATCTACAACAACACATGAAAAATCGCCTTTTACTCACCTCCTTCGCCCTCGTCCAAACGACTCTCGCCGATTTCCGCCAAGAAAAAACCGACTCCTCCCTCAAGCTCTTCGACGGCGAAACCCTCATCACCGAGTACCGCACCGATCACCACCTCCCCTACCTCTACCCGCTCGTCGGCCCCGCCGGCACCGGCCTCACCCGTAACTTCCCCATGAAAAAGGACGTCGCCGGAGAACAACCCGACCACCCTCACCACCGCTCCTTCTGGTTCACCCACGGCGATGTCAACGGCCACGACTTCTGGCACTCCAAAGACCATAAATCCAACATCGTTCACAAATCCTTCGGCCCCACCTCCAAGGGCGAATTCACCGTCAACCTCGAGTGGCAGCACGACAAGGAACTCCTCCTCAAAGAAACCCGCACCTACTCCTTCACCCAGCAAAACGACGCAACCCTCCTCATCCAAGTCACCTCCGCTCTCACTGCCGTCACCGACGTCACTTTCGGCGACACCAAGGAAGGCTCCTTCGCCCTCCGCGTCTCCCCCACCCTCCGCCTCAAGGGCAAAGTTGCAAAAGGCCACATCGCCAATTCCGAAGGTAAAACCGACAACGACGCCTGGGGAAAACGCGCCCGTTGGGTCACCTATTACGGCCCCGACACCGCCGGCAAAGCCGTCGTCATCACCATGATGGACCACCCCACCAACCACAATCACCCCACCCATTGGCACGCCCGCGACTACGGCCTCCTCACCGCAAATCCCTTCGGCGAAAAGGGCTTCACCAAAAAAGGCAACGGCTCCCACCTCCTCAAAAAAAGCCAAACCCTCACCCAAAAATACGCCCTTCTTCTTCAGAAGGGCACCTTCGACAAAACCTCAGTCGAATCCACCTACCAGACCTTCTCTCAATAAATTCCGACCTTGGCACAATAAACGCAATGGAAGTTGCGGAAACTCCGTCTTAGAAAGAGAGTCACCGCAACATGCCACCTGAAGAGGAAGAAAAACCGACACCCTCAAAACCCCGCCGCCGTTGGAAGCGCTGGGTTATTGGCTTCTTCGCCGTGGTCGCGATCTTCCTGATCTGGGCAAATGGCCCCGGACTCCGCTGGGGATTAAAAAAGGTCATTTTGCAACAACTCGAAGCCCAAAAACTCACCGGCACCTTCGAGGTCAAAGGCACGGCCCTCACCGGCGTCGCCATCCACAATCTCTCCCTCACCGGCGAGTCCAAGGTCCAAAGCGTCCAGTCCAACCTCCTCCAAATCGACTGGTCCATCTCCAGCCTCCTCGACAAGCAACTCGAAGGCCTCACCCTCGACAAGTTCCACCTCGTCATCAACCCCCAAGCCCCCGCCCTCGCACCAAAGGAAGAAGACGAAACCGACCCCGAAAAAGAACCCGCCTCCCTCACCGACACCCTCGACCTCGTCCGCGGCATCATCCAGCCCGCCCAAATCGCCATCACCGACCTCCGCGTCGAAATCATCGACACCAAAACCGTCACCCTCCAATCCCTCACCCACACTCCCGAGTCCTTGACCTACGTCCTCTCAGACCTCAAAACCACCGACCACCTCGACCGCCCCATTTACAACCCCCAGTCAAATCTCACCTGGGAAGCCGAAGGCTTCGCCATCGATCAAATCACCCTCCTCCCCCAGCTCACGATCCGCGACCTCACCTTCCAACCGAACAAATCAGCCTCCGCAAACCTCCTCATCGACGGACAAAAGATCGCCCTAACCACCGACCTCCAAAAAGCCCACCGCATCCAGCTTGAATCCGCCGCCCTCCCCATCGCAACCCTCATCGATCTCGCCAAGCCCGACCTCCAAGCCTCTGGACTCATCACCGCCCTCGAAATCGACACCGCCAAAGGCCTCGTCAATTTCCAAGCCCGCGACCTCCGATATCAGGACCAAAAAATCGCCTACGCCTCCATCGAAGCCCGAACCCCGGACCTCCTCTCACCCTTCGACCAACCCGTCGAAATCAAAGTCGCCGTCGACGACCGCCTCACCCTCAACGGCACCGTCACCCCCACCCAGGAACTCCTAGACTCCTCCGCCGACCTCGCCTTCCAGCTCAATTGGCCAGACATCCCCTCCGTCAGCGGCGAACTCGCCTACGACTCCCGCGAAGCCCGCGTCATCGCCAACGCGCTCGATAGCCTCCGCGTCACCGCCCGCTACCTCGTCGATGAACAAACCTACCAAGCCGAAGTCATCTCCGCACTCAAAGACGCCTCCACCCTCGAAAAACGCCTCACCGGCCCCCTCGAATTCACCGCCAAAGCCAGCGGCAACATCAAGGAAGCGACCCACGCCGGCACCCTCAATCTCACCCAGCTCAAACTCCGCCAGCCCGACCTCCCCGAAGCCACCACCCAAGCCATTATCTCCTGGGACTGGCCAAAAAACGTCACCGTTCAAGAGCTCAAAATGACCTCACCAGAAGGCCAACTCCAAGTAAGCCTCGCCTGGCAAAACGACGTCCTCACCATCTCCCAGCTCGACCTCATCGAGGGCACCCAAAAACTCCTCGACGTCACCGGCAACCTCCCTACCCCCCTCGCCGCCAGATCGCTCGACGACCTCCTCGCCATCACCCAGCCCCTCTCCCTCCGCATTAAATCTCAACCCCTCACCTTCAAAAAAGTCTCCTCCTTCGCCCCCATCCCCCCAGACTTTTCCGGCGTCGTCCTAGCTGACCTCAACCTCACCGGGACCATTGCTAAACCTGCCCTCAACGGCTTCGCCAACCTCGATGGCTTCCGCATCGCATCCAAGCCCGAACTCCCGCCCGTCGACCTCGAACTCAAGTTCAAAACCGAAGACCAAAAGCTCCTCCTCACCGCCAACGCTCGCGAACCCGGCGGCCCCCTCCTCGATGTCACCGGCAACCTCCCCTTTCTCCCCCGCGCTTGGATCGAACGCAAAACCAACCCTAGCAACGCCCCCATCCAATTCGCAATCTCCTCCCCCGACCTCAATCTAAAACGCGTCAAACCCTTCGTCCCCATGATCCGCAGCATCGACGGATCATTGAAGCTCAACGTCCAAGTCGCAGGCACCATCTCCACCCCCGATCTCTCCGGCTCCGCCAACGCCAAAATCAACCGCATGCGCCTCACCGGCTCCCCGATTTCAGACTTCCGCGATGGCTCCTTCGCAGTCTCCTTCGCTGGCGAAAAAGTCACCATCACCCCCTCCAAAATCAAAGCCTCCGGCGGCACCGCCAACATCAGAGGCACCATCGACCTCGCCGGAAAAGAACCAACCTTCGACATCGGCCTCAACGGAAAATACATCCTCCTCACCCGCAGCGCTGACTACACTTTCCGCGGTCACCCAGACCTCCGCTTTACCGGAACCCTCTCCAACGCCTCCCTCTCCGGCTCCCTCCAACTTGCCGAAAGCCTCTTCTACAAAGACGTCGAAATCCTTCCCTTCGGCATCCCTCGCACCACCGATATCCCCCGCCCCAATCTCCCCTCGTTTTCCCAAAAACCCTCCAAAAAATCATCCACCCCAGCAGCTCCCGGCATCATGGACTGCAAGCTCAATATCGACGTCACCACCCTCGATCCCATCCTCATCCGCGGAAACCTCGCCAAAGGAGAAATCTCCGGGAAAGTCAAAGTATTCGGCACCATCCGCGATCCCAAAACCTCTGGCACTCTCGCTGCAAAAGACCTCGTCGCCGACCTCCCCTTTAGCGAACTTAAGGTCGAAACCGGCATCGTCACCCTCCGGCCAGACTCACTCACCAACCCCTTCATCAATCTCCGCGGCAGCTCTAAAATCGGACAATATAGCGTGCAAGTTTACCTCTCCGGAGCAGTCCAAAACCCCAAACTCATTCTTACCTCCGACCCACCCCTCCCCGAAAACGAAATCATGCTTCTCGTCGCCACTGGCTCCGCCTCAGCTCAGCTCGAGGACCAGCAAGTCGCTTCCCAAAAAGCCCTCCAATACCTCCTCGAAGGCCTCCGTCGTAAAAACGGCGACAAAGACAAATCCCTCCTCCAGCGCTTCCTCAAAAACTCCGACGAAATCGAACTCTCCCTCGGCGACACCAACCAATTTTCTGGCCGCAAATTTTCCTCCGCATCCCTCGCCATTAATGATCAATGGGACTTCACCACCCAGATCGATGAACAGGGCCAAACCCGCGCCCTCGTCGTCTTCTCCGTGCGCCTGCGCTAGCCATCATGCTGCGACTTCCCGTCATTCTCCTACTCCTCCTATCCGCCCTTTCTAAGGCCGCGGATCTGGAGTTCGTAGGGCTGCGATCTTACACCGCCAAGGAGCTCAAGGAAGCAATCGCCGGTCGTCTTGACTACATCGTAAAACGCGAAGCAACCGAATATCGCGCGGACGATGCCGCCTTCCTCATCGAGACCTACCTCCACTCCCACGGCCTCCCCGATGCCACCGTCTTCAGCGAACTCCGACCCGGAAATAAAATCCGCCTCATCGTCGATGAAGGTCTCCCAAAATTTCTAGGCGCCATCACCGTCACCGGGTTTGAAAACACCGAAGCGGTCACAGACCAATTCAAAGCCCCCTTCCCAGAATCCGGCGAGCGCCGCGCCTTCGACGCCGAAGCCATCGAAACCGGTCTCACCCGTATCCGAGATCTCCTCCATGCCGATGGTTACTGGGAAGGCAATGTCACCTCGCTCCAGGGCTCACGGAATGCAGAAGGCGAGATCCCCTTCTCCCTCACCATCACCACGGGTCAGCTCTTCACCCTCACCCGACCCAGACTGGAAACACCGGTCCCAGCGAACCCCAAACT
Organism: Herpochondria borealis; assembly: GCA_032274145.1. NCBI lineage: Eukaryota > Rhodophyta > Florideophyceae > Ceramiales > Ceramiaceae > Herpochondria > Herpochondria borealis. The sequence continues at coordinate 5,514 of JAVCKV010104276.1, read as the reverse complement.
CCTCGAAAAACTCCAAGCCGTAGCTGGAGAGAAAGCCACCGCCGAAGCCATCGTCACGATCCGTAAAACCATCACCGAGAGCTATCGCCGGATGGGATACACCGACATCTCACTCATCATGATCAAGGAGACCAACGGCTCAAAACTCGATCTCTCTTTCAGCCTGACTCCGGGTAAAAAATTCACCGTCCGATCATTCAAAACGGAAGGCCTCACCAAAACTCAACCCGACCGCGTTCGCAAGCGCTTCTCCGACATCGTCGGAGGGAACTACGATGAAAACTTCGTCAACGATGAGATCAGAAAACTCCTCTCCACCGGAGCATTCGAAGGCATCAGACTCGAGTCTCAAGAAGTGAACGAGACCGACCTAGATCTCACCCTTCACCTCACCGAAGGCAAGGCCCGCGGCTACTCCTTCTCTCTCGGATACGGCTCCATCGAGGGCTACGTCCTCGGCGCCCGCTACTATGACCGCAACCTCTGGGGCCGCCTCTGGAACCTCTCCGCCGGTGCCGAATTGACCTCACTCGGTGCCCTTGGTGAAGTTTCCCTCTCCAACCCTTTCTTCCTAAACCGCGACTATAATCTCGCCAACCGCGCCTACCTAGTGAGCCGCGATTTCGACAACTACCGTAAAGTGCAAGGCGGCCTAGGCACCGAACTTTCCTGGAAAAACGGCGACCACTACAGCCTCACCGTGGGGCTCGAAGTCTCCCAGACTTCCGTCGATAGCTCCATCCCCGCCGAGCTTCTCGGACCGGACAGCTACCTCGTCAATCGCCTCAGCTTCCGCCAATTCTACGATCGCCGTGATGACCCCGCCCTCCCCTCCGATGGCTGGTTCGCCCGCCTCGAAAACTCCCTTGGCTTCGCCACCGGGGACGGCGGCATCGGCTTCTTCGAGACCGAAGCGCAGATCAGCTACTACGACTCCATTGGCGAAAACGGCGCCTACTCCCTCGGCCTCCGCGGCGGGCTCATCCTCCCCACTGGAGACGATTCAGACCTCCCCATCGACCTTCGCCAATTCCTCGGCGGAGCCAATACCATCCGCTCCTTCCCCGAGCTCGAAATGGGCGCTTCATTCGGCGGTAATGCCCTCGGCGGCACCGCCTGGTGGGTCGCCAATGCCGAATACACTCACAGATTAGTCGGGCCCGTCCGTGGCCTCGTTTTCTTAGATGCCGCCTCGCTCGATTCCGAAATGGAACTCGCCATCGGCCTCGGCGTCCGCATCAATCTACCCGTCGGCCCCATCCGCCTCGAGTACGGCCGCTCCCTCTCCCAGGACAGCGGCGAATCCGGCGGAGCCTTCCACTTCGCCATCGGCACCACCTTCTAAAAAAAACACCCCTCGCTTACCCCTTGTTTCTTCGCTCGCTTACGTCATCCTTCTCTGATGGTCATCTCAGCTTCCGATCAGCAACTCATCAATCAGTGGATCAACGAGCCCGCTCCGCTCCTCCCGCTCCTCCACGCCTTCCACGATCGCGATGGCTACCTCTCCGATGACGCCATCCGCGCCGTTTCCGAAGGCCTCAAAACGCCCCTCGCCGACCTCTACGGCACCGTCACCTTCTACCACCACTTCTCCCGCGTCCCCGGCGGCCTCGATGCCCCCCGCGTTTGCACCGGTAACATCTGCTGCCTCCGCGGCGGGAATGAAATCTTAGAAACCCTCAAAGCCCAAGGCCAAGCCGCCACCGAAATGCCCTGCTCCGGCCGCTGCGATGCCCCCATCCCCGTCCTCACCGGCCACGTCACCCTCGCCGGAGAAACCGCCGCCGACCTCAAGCCCACCCCTTCTCCCCTCCCACCCGTCAATCCCGGCGGAGTCGAAGAAGCCCTCTTTACCAACATCCGCAAGGAAGGCCACAACACCATCTCCGGCTATCAAGCCAACGGCGGATTCGCCGCCCTGAAATCAGTCCTCCAAGACGACCCCGCCAAGGTCATCGACACCATCTCAGACTCCAAGCTCGCCGGCCGGGGCGGAGCCGGCTTCCCCACCGGACTCAAGTGGAAAGCCGTCGCCGACTGCGACCGCCACCCCAAGTCCATCGTCTGCAACGCCGACGAAGGCGAACCCGGTTGCTTTAAAGATCGCACCCTCATGGACTACGATCCATTTGCAATGATCGAAGGAATGATCATCGCCGGCTTCGCCACCGACGCACCCCGCGGCTTCATCTACCTCCGCTACGAATATCCCGAGACCAATGCCCTCCTAGAGAAATGCCTCGCCGAAGCCCGCGAAGCCGGACTCCTCGGCAACAACATCCTCGGCTCAGGATTCGAATTCCACCTCTACGTCCGTCGCGGAGCAGGAGCCTACATCTGCGGAGAAGAAGGCTCCCTCCTCAACTCGCTCGAAGGCAAACACCCCTTCCCCCGCAACAAGCCCCCCTTCCCCGTCACCCACGGCTTCGAGGACAAGCCCACCGCCGTCAACAACGTCGAGACCCTCTGCGCCGTCCCCCACATTATTAATAAGGGTGCCGAATGGTATCAATCCCTCGGCCTCGGCGAGAATACCGGGACCAAACTCATCTCACTTTCCGGCGACATCAAGCGCCCCGGCAACTACGAGATCCCCATCGGCCTCCCGCTCAAAACCCTCCTCTACGACTGGGCCGGCGGACCGCTCGATGGCCGCACCGTCCAAGCCGTCACCATGGCCGGCCTCTCCGGCGGATTCCTCGGACACCAGATCCTCGATGACCTCACCCTCGATGACCCCTGCATCAAATCGCACGGCTCCTTCCTCGGCGCCGGCGGCATCATGGTCTTCGATGACTCCCGCGACATGGTCAAAGCCGCGCACGACGCCATGGCCTTCTTCGCCCACGAGAGTTGCGGTAAATGCTTCCCCTGCCGCATCGGCACCCAGCGCCTCACCGAACGCCTCAATGGCGACGCCAAAAACCTCAGCACCGAGGACTGGACCACCGAAGTCACCGACATCAACGAAGCAATGAAAGCCACCTCCGCCTGCGGACTCGGCATGGCTGCCCCCAACGTCACCGAATCGCTCATCAAGTATTTCCCCGAGCAAGTCGAAGCCGTCACCAAGGCCTAGCCCCAACTGATCTATTTCAGCTTCCCTAGGCTTTTTCATACCACCATTAGCAATGAAAAAATATCATCAAACTTTTGCTATCCATCCGGCGTTTTTTTTGAATTAATAGAGGGCGAACGGAAAATTAATCCAGTCCGTTCTTCAATGCGCCCCGGTCGGTCCTCCTTTTCGCAGGCAGTTCGTCCGGGGCGCCCTTTTTTTACCTCAGTCACGCAATGAGGCTCCACCTCATTTGATTCCCCGGCATCCGCACCCCAGCCCACCACTAATCCTTGAAGGGATCGTGGAAACAACGAGGAATGCCATAATCCATTCACGACGGACTATCACCCCTCACTCATCAAAAAAATTCAACTGTCTCAAAATTTCAGATACCACCTGCTCAATTTTCAAACTCATCGTAACCTCGTGTGACCTCTCGCACTTCCGAAATAAAAACTCTCGGTCGGTCTCCCAATTTCGCCCCACCCCTGTCCCGACCTCGTAAGTCGCTGCCCACTTCAGGAACTCACCATTCCCCTCATGTAAATCACCCCCGATCTCAATTCGGGGCCCAAACCGCTCTCGCTCCCGCAGAATAAGCCTCCGCATCCGCTCCTCCTTCGGCACCCCAAGAAACACTCCCAGGTGAACGTGGCCCAATTCGCACCCCCATCTCGCCACCGACCCGCTCAAGATCCAACTCGGAGCCGCACTCAAAGCCTCAGATAGGAGCCTTCTTCTTTCATCAGGATCATACTGCTCCTGAAAAGGCGGATCAGTCGGTTTGTGGAAAAAAGCATCTGAATCAAATACCGGGATCCCCAACTCGCCACCAAGGCGCTCAGCAGTCGATGTAGACCCAGCCCCCGGACCACCCGAAACTAAAATGCGCATTTGCATAAGGTCACTGTTTCAATCAAATTAGAAAGAGATGATGAGAGAAAAACAGTTCTTACTCACCTAGTTCTCCTTCTCAAAAATCTCCTGCACCTTGTCCATGTAGTCATGAAGTGGGTCGTCCTTCACCTTAGGGACGAGACTCCGCCTCCCGTTGAAATACTCCTCAAATTCACCGCTCTCCTCCCTCACGCTCGAAAGGTGATAATAATTAAGAAGGTCGATCAGATCGTTGTAGCGATTCATCTCAGCCACCCTGAAACTTTGCAAGTTCGCCAGCATCGTATCAATATCATCGGTCTTCCCCTCAGCTAGATTTGAAAGCAGCGCAATGTATCCTCCAATCGCCGATCGGTAAGTCGGAAAACACCTGAAGCTCAAGTGGGCCAACAGATCAGAGGTAGGCCTCACCGCTTCCACCCGCTCTTCCTGACTTTCCAGAGAAGCCACTTTCTTCCAAGAATCCAAACCAAGAAGAACCGCGCGCCCCTTGGCATCCTTCAGATGCAGTTCAAGGATTTTATCCAATTTCGCATCTGTCTCAGGAATCGTCATCGCCTCCGTAAGCTTCTTTTCGGAAAGCGCGGCCACCTGCAACATCCACCAGCGGTCCATCCCCTTCTTGCCCAAATTTGCCTGAGGAAAGTGAGACCTCAGAAAAGTCATCTGCTCTCCCTCGAAGGTCGCAACCTTACTCAGGAAAGTGGCCAGCGAATCCGAACCTTGACTCTGGGCCAACAAGGCCATCACCAAAGCACCCGATGAGGCTCGGAAAAGTTCACGTCGCAAGACATCGAGATCATCAAGCTTCGTTTTATCCACCATTTCCTCGACCGCCATCCAGCCTCCGCTTTCCATGAGAGAAAGATACATCCGGCGATCTCCACGGTTCCTTCTCCACAGAAGCGCCTCGCCGATGCCATCCACTAACCAAGGGCGCATCTCCACGCGATCCGCAGTTTCCTCCGGCGGCAGTGAGCGCAGACTCCGCTCGATCAGAAGCATCTTCAAGATCGTCCGCTGCAGCTCCTTCTGATCAAAGGAATTCCCACGACCCAGCCTAAGGTCAATCTGCAGAAGATACTTAAAATTTCCACCCTCCGGCTTGAAGAATCGTTCACCAATCCGGGAAGGCTTCCCTGCCACCGTGGGACTAAGCCTCAGAAAAATAGGAAACGCGTTTCCCGCGACATCTCCCAAAAGTTGATCAAGATCGCTGATCAAAACCTCCGCATCCTGCACCATCGCGATGCGCAAACTCGAGTCACCCCCAAAGATTTCCAAGCGATCATCGATCGAACTCGTAGAGTTTTCCTGCGCCCCCAACCAAACCGGGAACAAAATCATAAGAGCCAAGATACCTTTCATTTCGGGCAGCTTCCCCCTTTTAGCACGCTGGGACAAGCGAATAGCACCCCCGAACAGGTCCATAATCATCGAAATCAGCCGAAAAACCATTTTCCTATTGCCAGACCGAGACTCTCCTCCTAGTTTTTGCCCGCCGCTCGGCTAGCTCAGGGGTAGAGCACTACATTGACATTGTAGGGGTCGCT
>JAVCKV010104165.1:0-20206 GCA_032274145.1 Herpochondria borealis | reverse complement strand
CTCGTCCTACATTGCGTACCAATGGGATTCGTGCACGTTGGAAAAGTACCATGGCATGCGCATCACGAGTCCCTGCCCAGCAAACAAAAGTTGCCGCGCTGTGGATGGCACTGTGACGTGCGTGGAAGATGGTGGTGGAATGATGAATGGAAAGACGCGGAAAGAATACCTGTCGGCGATATCGACCTTAGAGGTTGTGGATCATCTTCCCGTTGTTTGATACTACAGTATAACGTCGTATTAGGCATATATTTCATTCATTTCATACTGTATTGAGTCTGTATTGTAAAACAAGCCTCTAGCAGCCGCAAGATTCGCGACTTTGAGTCTTGGGCTTTTGTAGCAGACGCGACATAGGCGAGAATATTGCTCGCGTTCGAAACCCGATTGCTGGCCAGCTTCAGAAAGTTCACCAAGAGAAGAAGAATTGCCTGATGGCTTTTGCCGCATCTAAGCCCAATCTCAAAGCGTTTATGAGTCGATTGGCTCCACAAAACGCAGCAGCGATGAGTTTGGAATGTCCTGGAATTATGTTCGAAACCTACAATCGGATCATCAGATTGTATCACATTTTGTGTCTCACCAGTAGCCAGTTTACGTTCCTAACTCTACCTTACTAGAACTCTACACTCCCGCGTTGCTCGACGAGCAACGACAGCAAGAACTCCAAGAATGATCGCGCCCATGTCTCAAGTCCTCAATGGTGCGTTGAACAAGTCCTGATTCTTAATCCTGAATTGAACGCTCTCATTGTATCATGGCCAACACTACCAAAAATTTGTCGCTTGATGCGCCATTTTGTTTTGGCACCAGACGCGCATTCAACGGCCACCCCCTGACGACAACTACAAAATAGACGTTATTATTCTGTTATAGTGGTATTCTGGCTTCCATCAAACGCCCAAAACCTTCACGTAACTTTTACAAATTGACTTCGAAAAACTTTTGCACACACGCAAAGATAACGCATCATGTCTAATTGATTTTATCAATGAAACGTGCAAGAGAACATTCCTCGAAAATTCCTTCCGCATTATGCTCAAATTTGTGATTTCGATCTTGGATACGTGAATATCATATCCATCACTGAGTAAATCTATTACCCGGACACCCCCGCTTCCCACATGCAAAACACTGCTCATGTTTTGGCGAACAGTGAAAAATGAAGGATCTGAACACAAAACCGAGAAGATATCATGGTTGTCGGTCAGTTCATCGGAAGCACCAAATGCAGCGAGGTTCAGGAAACCAGTCATGAAGAATCCTTAGCAAGTACGAAGTCCATCAGCACTCCTGTTGAGGTCAGTGATCAGGAACCGAACATCACATTTCTAGAGACGGCACAAAACAACATCTTCACACGACGGCTGCCCAACTTTGCCGAGAAGACCGTCTTTCCTGCCACTTGGTGGCCATCCTCTGCAGTCACGCATGGGTGGACACAGAACTTTCGAGCACATTACTTCAAGATTCTCTTGCCACCGCTTACTGAAGAGACAGAAAACGACCTGAAACCACTTTCTGCAAAGCAGAAGAAGTTTGAGGCAAGGAAGGAAGCGATGCAAGGAGCTGGCAAATTCTTGCGCTCGAAGCTGAGGCTGCTAAGAAGCTCCACCCAATTCCCTGCCGTACCAACCGCGATGACCGCGTAAAAGAGTATTCTACCAAAGAACACCTGTGTTATGTCGCTAACGAAATGTAGAAGAGCCCTCAGCAATCGATGTCACAAGACAGAGATGCAAGTTGAAACTTATAACTATAATAACTGTAATTTTGATGAATTCCTTCGCGCTTCTATCAACCAGGCAGAGAGAGAGAGAGAGAGAGAGTGAGTGAGTGACTGGATGTTGTAGACTTGGAATCTCAATCCGAAATCAAGAGGTGGGGTGGAGAAAATAGAAGCGTCTTGGTATCCCAAACACTACTGAAACGTGTGCAGCCAATGCGATCACTCGCCTAAAAGATATTATTCAGATGGAACGAACGGATGAGCAAGCAAGCCCTTCCTCATCAAACACATATAATCCTGCCGCCACCGTCAACATCCCGCGTAAACTTCGAGAAGAGTGCAGTAGAGGGCGATGGTGCCTTTCAGTATTATTTGTACGTGTATTTACAGCACTGGCGCCGCACTATCTGTGATTGGAGTTGTCAAAACAATTCGGTACCGCTCGGCAGACCTTGACGAAGCAAAAGAGAAGCAGAGAAGATTGCAATAGGTGTGATAATCCAGCATCAAAGAAAGACGCCCCTCAGAGGTGATGCAGTCCAACTGAGCACACAGTCAGATGTCGCACATGCAACCCTGTTGCCAAATGTCCCTTTTTTAAAAATGACGTGCAGCGCATCGTGCAACGTACCACTACATGCACCTACTGCAGAGATGAGCTAATCGGTTGGAACCATGTCTGCCAGTAGTATTGGGGTCAACCAATCACTCACATTCCGGCGCTTACCACTCTGATGGCGTCAGACGGCGTCCAACAGTCAGTTCATTCTCATTCTGCTAAATCTAAAAGATGACACACTCTTGGAGAAACAAGCTAGCTTCCAGATTGGCTATGGAGCTCCATTGGCAAGTTCCGAACTTCCGCACTAGCAGCACTGGAGACCTGAACAACGTGACCTGAAAATGGTGGCTGGCACTGGTCATCATGTTCGCCAACTGAACCAGCACCAGTAGGCAGTAGTACCGGGACTGCTACACGAAAACAGGTATGTTGCCAGTAGCTTTTCATCCGTTGCGCCGGCCGAAAACCGAAATCGAAATTGAAATTTCGCCCACGATCACACGGCATCATTGCTGCAACAGATCACAAGCGCTAAACTATTGAGTCTATCTTCGCCCCTCGTTGGCTTTGTTTCTAGCGTCATTGTTGTGAAAGCATCAATCAGAAGACAGTGAAGGAAAAAGCGGCAATCGAAAGGTCTTTCACCCTTTCAACGCTGTTTTTCAGCTGTCACAAGTGATACAGCTTCCATCAGCATGGCGCACCTGATATGCTTCCTGCTCTTGTCGATTCTTTCCAGCGTGTCCTCTCAAGTCAACTTCACTGCTTTGGTTACAAATGATACAATTGCGAGTAATCTGGTCCACCCTGCCTGGGATAAGCACATCAAGGATTTAGAGCACTTGCTCGAAGTCGATCTGGAACGAGTGGAGCTGGATGCCAAGGATGCCGCATCCGTCGCTGCGCAACCGAACGGCACAAACCTTGCAGATGACTTGCTGCGTGTACGACTTGACATTGATCGACTCGTGTCCTCCGTCAAGGAAGTTGAGGAGGAGTTGGGACGGACCCAGCACAAGATTGATGAGGAAGAGAAGGACATTGCTCAAAAGAATGCAGAGATTGAAACTGAAAAGTTCCTCGATGGGCTGCATCGAGGCAAACTCAATGTAAAAGTTGATTATGTCACTGGTCAGCTTGTTTCTAAGCCAAAGTCTCTCAAGAGGAAGACAAAACGGGTGCAAAACACAATGGCAACCAAGCAGGACGCGACAGCGACCAACTCGACATCTGCCAGCAGAGTCGACAGGTCTCTGACTCGTGCAGTCTCGTCAGATTCGATGCACCGAATGCCACTTGTTACGCCTCAAATACATCAAGGTTTCAATGAAGTAGTCAACGCTGCTGCTGGAAACACTGATGACGACGAGTTTGTCGAACAGAAAAAGAAGGCGTCTGAAACAGTACGGCAACACATTGAAACTCATCCTGACCTCCAAACTCGTATCAAGGAAGAGATGGAGTTTCTGAAGTCAGGTTCCGATCCTGCTGTTTTGTTCGTTGACTTGGATCTGATGCTGGATATCGTCAAGCTCGCCATGACTGCGTCGCTATTTGGACTGGCTGCCGTGTTTTTGAAATTGCCTCCTACAGCAGGCTTTCTCATCGGAGGTATGATGATCGGACCCAGTTGCTTTGATGTTGTTGGTGAAATTCACCAAGTCCAAACTCTGGCCCAGTTCGGAGCAATCTTTCTGCTCTTTGAACAAGGATTGTTGTATTCGCAAACTTATTCCGACGAATCGTTTCATGGCACGGAGACGATTGACGAGCCTGATGAGGGGGAAATTGACATTCTTCCACCTATGACTAGCGGGGATCCTCGCAACACACCCATCCACAGAGGTCATGCGAAGCAACCCGAGAAGATATCCGAGCCCCCCTTGCCTCAGACGCAAGGCCTGTTGTCTGGTGACGATCACGATCCAAACATTGTAGGTTCCATTATTCTGATTCTACTGGTGTTTGTTGCTCTTGCTGTGGTTGTCTTGACCGGAGTTGCAAATTCAATATCAGAAGCCACTATGGTTTCCTGTACCATCGCATTGTGTTCCACGACTATTATTACGGAAACGCTACAGGCGGCTCACATCGCTGACACACACTGGGGGATTGGAGTACTGAAAATGATTGTAAGTCTTGTTCCCTATTCTACATGTCCAACACGAAAGACTGTGAGTTTCTAACACATGCTTGCACAGTCTATGCACGACCTTTTCATGGTCCCTCTTCTAGCTTTACCAGAGCTGTTGTCCTCTCTGAACCAGGCTACAGACACCGATGATGACGGCTTCAGCAGCGTAGCCTTCTTGAGTGTGAGTAAGATTGTTGGAAAGCTGATGCTTGTAGCCATATTCTTGAAGGGATCCACATTCCTTGCTACACACATTATCGGTGCTGCCAGCAGGGCTGACAGTCGGTTGACGAATGAAAAGGGAGAGCTCTTTACCCTCAGTGTCGTGGCCTACGCTTTGCTGATTGCTACGGTATCGGATGAGTTGAGCATGTCGATTGAAGCTGGTGCTGTTCTGGCTGGGATTGCTCTTTTCAGGTCTCCGTTTGTCCCCAAGGTGCTCTCTTCCATTCAGCCGATTACCAGTGTTTTTGGCGGTATGTACATGACTTCGCTGGGCATGATAATCTCGCCGAGCTTTGTGTTGAAGGAGGCTGGTCATATTGTTGAACTGGTTTGCCTTGTTGGGGTGTTCAAGTTCGCCTTGGTGTCCGTGATTCTCAATCGCTTCTTTGACTACGGAATAACCTCATCCGTCGCTGTTGGGAGTGCCATGGCGCAAATTTCGGAAGTGAGTGTTCTCATTCTGGCCAAGAGCCAGCGCATGGGTCTCATTCGTCGCCAGACATATCTGCTGCTGATTCCAACGACATGCATCATGCTTGCACTTGCACCCCTTTCTGCGGCGCTTCTACGACGGCTACCCAAGGTGCAAGGCCACGAACCTGCCGATGAGTTACCCCTTTGCATTCGCAAACTCCGCATTCTGAGACCTTCTAATATGAGGAAGAAGCGACTGTTTACCTCGTCGAACTCGGATGATAGTCTAGAAGTGGGGAATTCGAAGTGATATTCGCCAAAACTATTCACTCTTGCGTATCAGATATGCTGGCTGCTGGAGAGACTGAAAAAGCGCATCACATTGCGACATGAGAATTGAGCATGCAGTTTTTTCAAGCAAGCAATACAAATCGCCATTCTTGGAAGCTAGTTTCCACTACCGCATAGCCTTCAAGGTCTACAACAGTTGCTGTTGCTGCCCAAGCAATTTTGACGTCACGTTCGGTTTCGCAGCCAGGTCTCGCGTGAATCACAGTGGACAAACACCGACAAAAGCCAAAAATAGATTCAAGCTGTTGAATCACCGACTTCAATTCACTATATCCTCCTCTTCAAAGTTTGGCGCCTCCGCATGATCCATACCCAGACGCAATATCGTACAGCCGGTGGCAACAAACTGGGAGTTGAACCATCCAGCCCCGAACACCGTGGGGGTGCTCGTAGGCTTGCGTTTCTTGAGCGGAGGCATCAACGCGGTAACTCTTCGTTGAATCGAAGATCTTGACTGTGTAGTCATGGTCTTCCCATCAGGACTTTGAAGAGGAGTACCTCGTCGACCGCTCCAAGATGTTCTAACACACAAGGTGTTTGGAATTTCTCAGTGCCACAAGGGCTCTTTCTTATCTCTCGTTGCCTCAGGAGTCACGCTCTCTATTTTGGAAGGCGACGGAGTGGCAGCTACCGGTAGAGGTACATGTAAGCAGTGACGGTCAGTTAGTCGGGTAGACCTCAGCACAAAATACCAACACGTGTAGTACAGTAGTGATGGGTCACACCTATTTCTGTAATGATCACTAGTGACAATAGAGTAGTTCCCCATATCAACCAAGAATCATCATCGTCCAGAAAACTGTAAGCGATAGCCCCTAGCTTGAAATTCCAGCTAAAGAGGCCGATGAAGCTGGTTCTGATGCAGAAGGTCCAGGAAAAGCTCCTGCGATATCAGGGATCGGAGCACCAGGTACTGAAGCGGGGATTGGGGCAGGAACATGAGGCGGGACAGGAACACAAGTCACCTAGGCTTTTGGATCGGAGTGGGAACTGGAACAGTGACCCGATCAGGGACGGGAGTGTTGAGCCATCTGGGTTTCAGCCATCGCCCTCTCCAGCCAGCTCGTTGAAGCAATCATAAGAAAGGTCAGCTAGCTCGTCGTTTTAAGATCACAACTCTGGCAAAAGCCGTTGGTCGTGAAAGTGAATTCGAAGGAGTCTTCGAGAGCCACGGTGCAGCCAGGAGCAGGCCCCTGGATCGAGAAAACCAGTGGTAAGCGTTGGACAAACCCCGAGCAAGTCACTTTCGTCAATCCTTGAATGGAAGCCATATCGAGAGGGAAAGGGGACTGTTGATTGTGCAATGTCGATTGCTGAGGAAGCTATTGGGAAAACAGTTCCTGCGAACCCCTCCTACCACCACGCCAACCAGAAGTTGGCAGACAATTTCTGGAGTGAACAAAGCATCGGTGTCAGCAGCAATAGTTGCAACTTTGGTGCAATCAAAGACGTTCGGATCAAGACTAGCATTCTCAAGGATAGTCGCTTCGATAACATCGTTGAAGGAAATCGCAAGAGGTGGTTGGACAAAAGACGAAGATACCACCCCGTTGTCGAGAGCAGAACCTGCGCAGTCTTCGTCAGGATGGGAACTGCTCCTGTTTGAATACGTCTCGCTCCTTGTTCACTCTCGCGTGGTCCCCGCGTGCTCCTAGTGTTCTGCCCTTTACTTTCAGAAGTGTTCGTATGAACGGTTATGTGAAGGCCACGAGCAGAAGTTGCGGTCGTGTCCTTCGTTTTGTTATAAATAAATGATTTAAATGGAAATTCCTAGGTCTAGCCAACGCGACCCAGACGAGATTGCTCATCGCTGGCACATCGCTGGCAACTAATCCAGGGAAACAGCTCAGGCTTGAAATAGCCTTCGAAGCAGCAAGCGATCACGATCCTTCCTGGACTCCAGGATTAGAAGCAGAAGAAATACCCTGTGGTCGTGGTCCTGTGGTACAAAAGCTTCTTGGGAAGTTTCCAAAACGAACCATGTCCTCTTGTTTGGATACGTCTTGCTCCTTTTTCATTCTCACGTGGTCTCCGCATGTTGGTACTGTTGCGCCCTGCACTTTCAGCAGTGCTTGTATGAACGGTTCTGTGGAGGCCACAAGCAGGTTGCGGTCTTGTCCTTGGTTTTGTTATAAATGTTAATGCGAAAGGAATATCAGTATCACCACCAGCTGAAAATTCGTGATCACCTCTACAGTTCTGTGGAAGGCTCACAGCGTGGAAGACGTTTGTCACATAAGGATCACAAACGGGCTGCGTAAATATTCACAAAAAGATGAGAATCTTTATATCGACTCTCTAGAGAGTCATGACTTTTGTCCGGCTATTGGTATCGTCATAATAGACAACATCATATACTTCGTACCAGGTAGAATTAGTATTCACGAGTTCAACAGCACTATACGCTAGAAACATACCTGGAAACGTGTATGTATAAATTGAATGGAACCCATCACATCCGTTCGTAAAAAAATACCTACACATAGACACAAATTACTCCTCATAAAAAATATTCTTCAGGATATCAACATGAGGATTGTTTTCACCCTATTGTGCCTCCTATTGGGCAACAAGGTTGCCGCTCAAGGCTACCTCCGCAGTTTGTTTTCGTTTTCGGCAACCTCGGATGAAACGGCGGCAACCGGTTCGGGAGAGAGTGCTCTGAGGCGTTTACAATACCACCCGCCTACCAAGGCACCAACCAAGCAGCCTGTCAAGGCACCAACCAAGGCGCCTACCAAGAGGCCAGCTACCAAGGCTCCTACCAAGAGTCCAGCTACCAAGGCTCCTACCAAACCACCAACCAAGCCGCCAACCAGCGCCCCAACCATTCAAACCTGCGGAGCGAGAAACGAATGTTCGAACACCAACCAGTGCCGTTCTAAGTACTCGTTGCCAATTACTGGCTGTTCCAACAGTGGAGGTGGAAGAAATGGCGTGTGCCTTTGTGCTGGAGGCAAAGCCTGTGCATGTGTGCCAACCAGGGCACCAACCAAGGCGCCTACCAAGAGTCCAGCTACCAAGGCGCCTACCAAGAGTCCAGCTACCAAGAGACCAACCAAGGCCCCAACCCGCGCGCAAGGAAAAGGAGTATACTACCAGGCGACTGACGCCGATGAAGATGACCTCGGTGGAGATGTTGATTTCCAAACCGCGAGCGGCGCCAAGGAACCCCTTGTTGTGGAAGAGGACGCGAGTGTCGGTGCCGAGGAGGAGCCCGCGGTTGAGGAAGCGGCTGTCGAGGAGGAGCCAGTGGTCGAGGAAAGTGCCGTCGAGGAGGATCCCGTTGTCGAGGAAGATGCCGTCGAGGAGGACGTAAGCGTCGTTGCTGAAGAGGACCCCGCTGCTGAAGAAGAGGCCGTAGAGGAGGAGCCAGCCGTCGAAGAAGAGACTGTTGAGGAGGACACGAACGTCGTTGCTGAGGAGGGGTCCACTCCTTAAGGAGTGAGATCAAGATGACTTTTCATGTAGGAAGCAATACCTTGACTGGTCAGAGAACATTGCATATGAAAAAAGAAGAAAAACAAAACAAAAAGAAGAGTAACGTACTGTATTACCGATACGCCATTCAGGAACAAGAAAAAACCCAAGAAACAGAATACGAAGGCGTAGTACATACATGGAAAATAATAAAGCACTTGAAAACCAATGAAGCTAGCGGTAGCCATACTGCATTATACCATCATTGCTGGCTGAAGAGCCTGACTTATACATTGGCATGCAGTTCTTCGTTCTTCGATGATGCCGGCAAGCCGCTGCTGCGAAAGTTGGCTTTTACCGTACGGAGCTGTACGTGCAATACTACGAATGCTAATGAAAATAGTTCTGCTAAAGCTTTCGAGACTCGGCTGACTCTCACTTTTCTTCGTAAAACTACCTGTTTCACTATCGGTGGATGAAGATGCGAGACGTAGACTTGAGAGCGACTTGGAGGATCTCTCACGGCAGCATCACGATATGCAACCTCTCGGATGGGTCTCATCAATGTGGTGGATGTTGTTGGGTGGAGTAGCATGTAAGAGAAGAATGAATGAATCTTGTATCGTCGTCATTGTGCGAACCCGAGTGTCCAACTTCACAATCGAATCATACGAGTATCCTACTTCTTTTCAGTTTCTGACATATTTTCGAAATATAAGACTTTCCAACGATAGCTTCTGTTGGATGGGATGAGGCATGGATGAATAGTGTGAGCAATTCGCCTTTTCCCACTTGGCTAATCTGATTCACTGTGGGCGCGTTGCCACCTAGTTCCATGGTCTACTGATGGAGCAACAGCGACTCATGCTGAAAGGGAAGATGCGCGACACGAGACAAGTTCTTACTAGCGTAGAAACGTTTGGACTGCCTGCTCGAACGACAGTACACACACGTTGGACCGAAGCTGATCTTGTGCAGCCGAGCAAACGTTGACGATCGAAAGCAAGACTAAATGACCATGAAGCTTGACATGGGTATCCGGCGAGACTGGTCGACGACGATGGTTGTGTCACAACCACGGTTTGAATAGGATTCTTGTTGACTATCGAGGTATCCCGGCCAACCGTCGTCACCTTTTGCTAAAGACGTGCGCATTAGCACCGTGCTTGTCACGAACCTCCTTCGTGTTACAACTGCGCTTTTTGCCAGTCGAGGCACATGCCGGTACGCATGAAGTGCTGCAGAGTATGACTGCCTTGGTACTTCAGGGTCCCACGTTCCTGCAAGATTCCACTGGCGATTTGAATGTGCCTATCTGAAAGAATACACGCCCTAGATGTTTTTGCTAAACTGCTGGCTGGTCGGGATCCAAAAGGGCTTTCGCTGCTCGCTCCTACGAAATAAAAAGTGTACTACTAGACCCAGAGTTTCACGTCCTTAGTGCGGTCCAGAGAGATCATTGCCTCTATCTGAGACTCTGTGTTCAGTGTAGCAAAACGGTAGTGTTCTATGTTCTATTTTGCAAGCATTATAATTATCTCTCTAGACCAGTAACAATAGAGCAGTTTGCCCAAATCAACCAAGAAGCAGCAGCACCGTCCAGAAAACTGTAAGCGATAGCATCAAGCTGGAAATCCCGGCAAGAGAGGCCGAAGAAAGTGGTTCTCTTGATGCAGCAGGTGCAGGAACAGGAGACTCGGTCGCTCCTGCAATATCAGAGATCGGACCAGGGACTGGAGCGAAGACGGGGGCAGGAACAGGAGCCGGGACCGGAACACGAGTCGGCTTTTGTTGGATCGGAGTGGGAACTGGAGCGGAACTGGAGCAGGAATTGGAGCTGGGGTTGGAGCTGGGATAGAAGCTAGGGTTGGAGCAACAACTGGAACACGGGTAGGCGCGGGGACTGGAGCAGGGACAGGAGAGAGAACAATCTGGGTTTATGCCAACACACTCTCCAACCAGCTTGTTGGAGCAATCAAAAGAAATGGCCAACTCGTCGTTTCTAAGATCGCAACTCTGGCAAAAGTCGTTGGTCGTGAAAGTGCTGAATTCGAAGGGGTGGTCTTCGAGAACCACGGTGCAGGAGCAAGCGTTGGACAAACCACGAGCAAGCCACTTATGTCACCAATGGTGTGATCAACTCCTTGAATGGAAGTTACCTCGAGAGGGGACTCGGCGTTGATTATGCACTCCCAATTGCCGAAGCTATTGGGAAAGCAGTTCTTCGTTGGTGGAAATCGCAAAAGAGAGGTCAGGGCCACAAAAGTTCGGACAAAAGACGAAGGGATCACCGTTGTCGAGAGTGGAACCTACACAGTCGGTTGGATCAAAGCTCTCGATCGTGCCCGCCCTCCGTTTGTGGCAAACCCTTTGGGAACAAGTTGCCAAGCTCCTTCACGAACGCTTGCATAGCTTCATTGGATGTTTGCCCCGCACCCAGCATAGCTACGTGGTTAGACAACACATGTTGGAAGTTGCTTATCATCAATAGAAGAACGATGCTGTTGAACACTGCAGCCATGATGGCAAATTCTTTCGACGACGGCGTATATACCCCAATCACGTTAGATTGTAAGCTGTTGATTGCAATGCGTTTATTGACGATTGAGCGACTCATCGGTTCCCAACAGAGTGTGATTTAGCGTCTCCCGGCCGAGCGACTCCAGAAGAATTCACAGACGTGCCCATCAGGTCCGCTACCACTGGTACGATAACGGTAGAATACATTCCGTAGCTAGAGAAGGGTGGATGATGTGACAAAAGGCACGAGTACCTATCATACGACCGCGTTGGGCCACTTGTTGAATTTGCTACGATTGAATTGATGGAAGTTATGCGGTGATTTCTGGGAATGAGAGACTCCGACTACTTCCAATCACTGATGGCGTACATGTTGTGCCACTTGACAACATTTGCTACAATCGAAGTTTGATGCTACAAGTATGCAGGCAGTGATGTGTGGGAATGAGACTCCGAGTAGTTCGAATCGTAGTCTAGTCAAGAAGAGGCACGTCTACGTCTCCCTTTCTGTCCTTGGAGCGATTCAAGCTTTGGAGTTGTTTGTGTTGTGCAGCTGTATGTTATTCCAAATCTTCCTTTATGTCCTTGGAGCGATTCAAGCTTTGGAGTTATTTTGGGGCCACATAGAGCACGGCAAATGGGTGATCAGATTCAATGGCATTGCTCGCCACTTTTCTGTTCGCCTTGATTTTGTGGCTTCATCCTGAACAACTGATTCCGTTTTGTGATACTTCCGGCTGCGACGTGCAGCTGTTGAGCCCAGCTCTCTAAACAATATGTTCATGCATATTGTAGCTCCACCCTGCGAATGATGGACAATTTCGTAGAAGAGAGGGGCGCTTAGCAGGCACAGCAGGCATGTCCTTCCAAATAATGTTCTACTCTAGAGTATTCCATATATCGATAGGATGCAAGGGGTCGTCTCAAGATGGGAAGACGCGACGATTAGGGATCACCTTCACGTTTTTCTCATCAAATGTGTCTCAACGGTCCCAAAAGGCCCGGAATAGGCGCGCAGCGCTGCGCGACCAGCACTCGATTTTTGCATAATAGTTAAGACCCATCCCAGTACACGGAATACTATAAAAACTGCAAGACATCCTTCTCTGAGTGCATGCATTCTCCAGCTCCTCACATGGAGCTTTAAACGAAAGTCGCAACACCCGTGGACTGAAATGGCGGGAATCTGGTCAACTGGACATGGTTGTGTTTGCAAAGTCGCAGCGGTGCTAGTTTTAGTGATGGCGGAGTTTTCTTGTACATCAGTAAATTGACAACTCGTTGCTCGGGTTGCCTTTTATGCATAGGCCTGAAACCACGTGGCAGCATCTCTCTAGAGAGCTGAGTGTAGAATAATTTCCGTTGTAGAGTGGCAAGCACCTGTGCGGCTCTGGCTGTCTTGTTGTCCTACGGTAGGTAAGTAAGCTAGATTGGATTCTACATGTAGTTACTGGAGAGCTTCTTGACTGTCATCCACACGCTGAAAGCACGCAAGAGATGCCACACCTTGCACTCGACTTTTAATAGAAAGCACTTACATGCATTGGTTCCAGTAACAGTCACTTTCTACTACACTACAAAAAACAAGACTACAGTGCCTTCCGTTTTTTCTTAGTTCCAGATTGGTAAATTTATCCAAAGAAAGTTGTTGGACGGTTGGTAGTGAAAGTCGCCGATGACAATGCCTTTTGTCCGCGTTTTCCAGACATGACACGGTGAGGGAGTGGGAACTTGATGTCTTCCTTGACGTATTGCATACCATTGTCACGCTTCAAGTCCTCGTTGGCAATCACACCGGTACGGATAATTTGAATGGATCGAGGACGAGTGCGGTGTCTACCCGCCATTTCATCGTAGAGCTGCGAGACAGCACCAGTCAACTTGACATCCCGGAATTCACGGTACATGTTGTGGGTACCAGAACGAGACGAGTAACGCAACCAAATACCAAAATTCTTGACAAAGCCAGAGTCCTTCTCACGAATCTCGACACAGTCCAAGATTTCACCAGTTGTTTTCTTCATCTTGCGGAACTGGTGCATGTAATACCAGAACTTGGACTTGGCAATGACGGCGTTAGGGGCAAAGACAATCATGCGGTACGCCTCTGGGTTAGGGACATCGGCGGTGGCAGCCTTTCGGCCAACCACCTGATATTGACGCATAATTCCAGCAACAGTCATCTGTTCGGGGAGAAAGGGATGTGTGTGTGAGTGACAAGTGTGCTGATAGTGTGTTTAACCACCTAAACAATCAGATGGGGCTACAAAGGGGCTCTTCGAGTCAAAGTGCGTTGGCCATCATGACGAGCTGAATATTCCTCATTCGAAATCAATTCTTTTCTTTCCAGTTCTAACTCATTGCTCTACACATCAAACAAATTGTTGTATCTCCCTATCAAACAGCCCCTTTGCATTCAACGACGCAGTCAATCAAGAGATCTCATGGTTCCGCACCTTGCTTTTCCGTGTTGGTCGAAGAGATTTTTATTTCATGAGCAGAGACGAGCCGTATGTAGCTTCTGGTATGTCCCACTGATCAGGAAGTAGAGCGGTAAGCTGTGATCTACGCGCGAGTCGCGTGCCATTTATGAGTGTGGGAGATAAAACTGGTTGGGTTTCCCCCGGTTTGCCAAACGCTCAATTCTGATGTCTGTGGCACTTTTTTGAATCCGTGAGCGCGCCACAAATCCAAATCAATAGGAGAACCATTCGTAGAATTCTACGCTCTTCTTTTTTTGCCCGTGGTTTGACAGTGCTGTGAGATCGTCCAAAACTTCACGCCACCAAAACCCAAGTCTCGCTGCCGTTGTTGTCGTCATTGAATTCACATCTCCCTTTCTTTCATATCCACCAAATACAAAGCCATCATGTCTGAAGACGCCAAAGAAGGATCTGAACCAATCACTATTCGTGTACGAGACCAGGTAAGACAGAATAACGATGAAGAAAGCAATAAAGGGTTCGGTTTTGAACCGTGCATTACTGTACATACAAGCACCGTGTTGCCAGGCACACGTTCATGAACAACTTGTGTGAACTAACTAACTAACTCCTTGTTTTGTCCTCCTTCCTTCTTCATCCACTTCAGACTGGAGAAGAAACATTCTTCAAAATTAAGAAGACGACGAAAATGTCCAAAGTCTTTGATACCTATGCGCAACGAAAGGGTGTTCAATCGACGTCTCTTCGATTCATGTTGGATGGAGAACGCATCAATGGAGATGATACACCCAAAATGTTGGAGTTGGACGACCAGGATCAGATTGATTGCATGTTGGAACAGACGGGAGGTGGTTGTTTGTAAGAATTTGAAATTGAGGGAAGGACTACTATTGGGAGAGAGCTGTGAGGCCTATGTTTGAGTCCTTGGAAAGTTTCCTACACAAGCTGGCGCTCTATTTAGATTCATAGCTCCATGAGTGTAGAGTCTTTATGTTTGAAAATGATTGCTCCCAAACTTTGCAGCCGATAGAAGACTTTCCATTTAGGGCAGAGTCTTTACAGCGTTTAGATCCTTGGAAATACAACCGTCGCAGAACCTGAGAGAAAAACGAGCCACAGATCGAACATTGACTCAACCGTTGCTTCTCCGAGGACACGAGAAGAATTCAAGATTCTACAAAATTCATTCGTGGAGGGAATAATCCTGCTCGGAGCTTCCTGCCAAAGCTCGTAACCCTCTCCCCAACGAGCAGTTCGTAACTTTGCTGCTCATGGAAGAAGCAAGTGCTATCACAAATTCCAATCAAGTAAAAGAAGGAGCCAGCGCGCCCACGACCCCTTATTCGCCGATACAAAGAATAATGCCCGTACATGTAGCGGAACCTATTTCCTTTGCTGGACTAATAAGCTACAGACAGTTGTAAGCGCAGAGAGGAAAATCCTCATGGTGCCAAAGTCTCGATGAACCTCTTGAGCTTCGGGCGAACCGTCAAGTATAGGATCCACGAAAGAGAACCCAAACACAACCAATGGAATCAACGTCCAGAAATTCCTCCTCTTAGAGTACAGTATTAACAATTTATAACAGTATAGACACATACCACAACTCTTTTGTCTTATTGTACAAACACCTATATCACTATCGATCCTCTCCATCTCCTGAACCGTCCTCGTCTTCCTCCGCTTCTTCCTCATCTTCAGCTTTGGTGAATATTTCGAAATCTACCGAATACGAAGCAGGTCCGGCATACGTCTTGTCGGCCATGTGCTCACTGTAACCCACATCTTGACATTGGCCTGGTGATAACTCCAGATCCAATATGCGCTTCGTGCCGTAAACGACCGCTGGTGACGCAATGTGCGGAATGCAAAACTGTGCGCACAAGTCATCATCATTATCGTCATCACCAAGACGGCGACGACGATCCTTGTTGTCGTTGTTGTTGCCTCCTCCGTACTTGGCCACCATATTCGTAACATCCTCTCCGGCAGCATACATGACGTTGCACCCTGTATAGAATGGTTCCATGTACAATCGATTGGGTCGTCGAATTCGAAAGAGCAATATCAATGTCATGAGGAACAAGAGTGCTCCAGATGTTTTCAAGGCTCGCGCCGAAAGTCGGACAGGATTGACGTGTAGGCTCGTTTGCAGTCCGTCATCTTGCATCGTCATGCGTGGCTCCTTGGAGGCAATTTTTACCACCACAGTGGCACACAAGACACCGAGGGCCACGGCGGTGAGGAGAATCACCCAAGAGTTGAAAGAGAAGACAAAGCAGACGAGGAGTTTGATGAATATCGTTAACAGAGTAATGCCGACGATGGAAGAGTCTTCGAGACGATGGCGTAGAATAATGTAGACAGTGTTGAGGCCCAGAACAAGGGCGACACTGGAACAGGTGGCGCCGTTGGTCACCATGGCGTAGAAAATGTTGGACCCCAAGAGAATCAAGAGGGAGATGCTGCCGAAGTAGAGACTGTTGTGCAGCATTTGCTCCAAGGGCTTGGCATAGAACAAGAGACAGATTAGAACCAGCAGGTAGGTGATGACACCACTGCAGAGGAAGGAAGACACAAACAGTCTGAAGATTTGCCCGCGATAGACAATGAGAGATGGGTTGTTGATACCGAAACTACTCAAACTCAAGGCCGATGGTCCCAACGAGGGATTGTTGATAGGGTGAGCGAAGCCTTGTGAGATGATCATGGTCCAGAAGTATACTGTTATCATGACAGTGTACGCTGCCGTGATGGGAAATGTGGCAAAGGTAGCCATGCTCCAACCCGATTTTGAGGACGATTCCTCTTTTAGATGCGAAGGAGCATGAGACGAGTCATCCAGAAATCCTGTGTCATTTTCTAACTTGATGACACGCTTATGGCCACTGTGATAGGCCCCAACGAAAAGGAGAATGCCAAGAATGGTCGACAGCAGAAACAGAGGCACAGATGATGTCTTCGGGCGGACACGTTGTTCCTTGACGATGGCTCCAGCCCAACTCTCAAAATCTTCTCCACCTTCATACAGAGGATAGTAGAGACCAAAGCTGCAGTGACCCTCTGAATCAACCCAATATGATTTGACATTCTTGTGTCTGTTTTGGATGGTTGAAAGCGAAGATGTTGTCTCTGAATACCACGAACTGTAGCTATCGTCGTCACCCTCCAGCTGTCGCCCTCCGTCGTCCCCTTGCCCGTCTCCATTGCCCGACATCCATTCATAATATGCTAGTGAGATTGGGTCATCTGTATGCGACACAAAACCCCACTTGTCCTTGTTGGATCCCCGCTTGAGAACATGACTCCACGTGCGCGTTGGATAATCACTCGCGTACTTCCACTTGTTGAATCGGAAGCCAATCCGACTCATTACTGTGCCTGCGTTCCAGTTTGCAAACACATTGCTGAGGAAGTAACTGGGTGTCAAGTACACGGGTGAATCGGCAATGGTACTGATTTGTACTGTTCGTTGTCCAAAGCGATCGTAATGTCGACGAATCAAATCGTAGACAATGGGCACCACTGTACCTCCAGCAGAACATCCCGTCAAGACCACGTGGGTTGGGTGTCGAAAGTTGCGAAAGACCCATCGCAAGACGCCCATGACATTGTGAGCGCCCTTGTGATTGATACTCATGTCATCGTACGTCATTGTCGAATCACCAACGTGCACATCTTGTGTACAGTATGGAACAACGATCGAAGTATACTCTGTAAAGTCAGTATCACCAATCGATTGAGCGCACATCATGTTGATTGGATAGCCATCCATTTCGTTCATGGAGTACGCAATCTCACTGCAACTGTATCCTACAAAGTCGTTCAAGTCTTCCGGGAACGTTGTGCGGTCCTCGTTGTACTCACAAGTCTGCTCATCCCAGCAGGCACCTCCTCCCATGAACTCGATCAAAATCTTGTGATCATTTGCCTTGCGCTGAATGGGTTTGGAGGCAAAGAAGGCAAAATTAGTGCCATCACCACAGATGGGTTGTCCTAAATCACCATTGACTTGTCGAGGACAAATCTTGTAGAACTGATTCGGGGTCAACTTGGAGAGAGGATACTTGTCATCAATCGAATCGTCGTCGCAGCCTCCTGTCGAAGTGAAACTATCGTCGTCGTCATTAGCGTCTTCTTCAGACGCTTCATCTTCTCCTACAACTACTCCCCATAGCAAACAGCTGTATAGCAGCAACCACACAAACAGACGGCGCATGGTCGTCATTGTTGTAGTATGCTTCTTCTCTTTTTCACAACTGAAGTTGAAGGAGTGGTGAGATCGAACCTGCCTGACAAAAATTCCTTGTTTGCGCCAGCCGACTTGTGATGACTATGCAAATTTGTGAAGGACCAGTGCTCTCATAAGGCGCGCAACAGTGTCTCACAAAGTTGGCGATGTTGTGGCCTATATTGTGTATTTATTGCACATGAAAACCGTTGAAAACAAGACAAAATACGTTATACTACCCGCTCTATTTGACCGGCGTGCGCTGTGTTGGCGCCTTTTTGCTATGTACACATGCGCATCTTTATCATGCTCACAATATTGCCAGCACTCCTAGTCTCCAACCAAGATCAACCTGGCACGATCATCCACTCAAGCGGAAGCTTTTCCCAAGTTCGAAAAACTCACGTACCTATTATTAGTTACATTGGGACATCGCCATGCGTGAAACATCGCGACCGAGGTGCAGAAAGATCCAAAAGATTGCAGCTGAGGTGCGATGCGATGCTGTCATGGTACACTGCTGGAGTAGGCTCGATGGGTAGCATCTTGAGCGACAATCTTCACACACCTGAGTCGAGTCATCTAACAAGTTATGCTGCGATAGTTAGATTGAGCAGTGCATGCAAGATCGCGATAGAGGTGCAGAAAGATCCAAAAGATCGCAGCTGAGGTGCGAGATGCACCGTGTGCGATGCTATCATGGTGCAGTGCTGTTCTAGGCGATGAACAGCACCTTGTATATCCATTCATACTAGCCGTAACGTCTCCGAACTGTTCAGAAGCGACGCTACGATTGCTTGAATGGGACAGAAGTTGCAGTGCCACTTGAAAGATCGGGACAGAGGTGCAGAAAGATCCAAAAGATCGCAGCTGAGGTGTGAGATGCACCGTACGATGCTATCATATGGTGCAGTGCTGCACTATGCGATGGGCATCACCTCGTACATCAATCTACACAGACCGGAACGTCTCTGAATTGTTTAAAAAACGAAGCTACGATTGATTAATTGGGACAGAATATTGCAGCATCTTTTGGAAGATCGAGCGCAGAAACTTTGAGATATCCCATCACGCCATTATGGTATCATGGGGCTAGCAACCATATCGACCGCAGAGAGCATCAACCAACGATAGATAATGAGGTGATGCTTTCTCGTGGAGCATGCCTGCTGCTGGCCCATTCGTGGATCCAGAAGATTGCGCTGTTGGAGCAGGTACGGGAAGATTATGCTCCGGTGAGAAACTCGAGACAGTGGTATCTCTACTCCTTACTTTTGGAAAGTCCGTAGACTCAGATCATCACAATTGACAACAAAGAAGTACCAGTCTGTTGAACCATTGTCACTCACAAGATAGCTCACCCTTTGATGATGGTGTTGCACCACCTCATTGGGTACCAGTTGTTATGATTCTGAAGTAGTTACGATGATAGATCTTACCTCCAACTCGTCTCTTTCTCTACGAGTAAATAGAAAAGTTAAGCAAAGGTGGGAGTGGCATTGTGTTTCTCTACCTGTTAGCTCGCTGGTCCAAAATCGGTTACAGTAGTCATCAGGAGCGAGCGAGAGTCAGTCATCAAGAAGCGCACTGCTTCATGCTCTCGTCTTGTCGTACACCATTCGCAATGCACTAAGGATCTAGTCTGCTTCTTCTCATCGTCCTCACTCCTTCTTTGGAGTATAGTTTCGTCTCTTGTAGCAATTCTCCACCAAATTTGATCTCCTATAGTGCCTATACTTGGTGACGTAGAATTGTTCAAAGTCTACACGTACCAGCTCCAGTAGCAATCCACTGGCCACATGAATCATTTTCGAATGACCTCGGTCATCAATGTCAAAATTATGACTATCTTGCAGATAGCTTGAGCTGGGTCTCTCACCGTTCCTACAGTTGGTCTATGTGGGCACTTGGAGTATTTCTAATTTGGGGCTATGATCGGTCTCTGGGAGATTAAAAGATCCTAGCCTGGGATTCGATTAGTTCGATTCCAGGCACAAACCTTTGCAAGGATGCTTGGGCGGGCTATACGTAGGGAGAAACTACGATCTGGAAAACACTAAACACAACTGATGCACTCTTGGAAGAATGACTTGATGGCTTCGTCGACAAGGAACCAGCAGCAAATCCTACTGGTTCAGTCTCCAACCCGTGCCCTCTTTGACGGTCTGGCCGTCCT
>JAVCKV010104055.1:0-20208 GCA_032274145.1 Herpochondria borealis | reverse complement strand
AGTTCTTGACAATTGCTACGATAATTTTAAAACTTTGCATAGATATTTTCATTTTCATTCACTACTGAAAAATCATGTTGCAATATTAAGCCATGAATCACTGTATATTCCAGAAAAACTAAATACTACTCCAAAAAAGCAAGCAAATAATTTCGAATATTGTAACATTATTGCAATACTGTCGAATATTGCAATAAGTAATCTTATGTCTCCGATCAATGCAATAATTATTGCAATAATTTTAAATATTGCAATACATATTGCTTTTTATTGATATTATTGCAATAAGCAAAAACATTATTGGGGGAACCCCTGCTCTCTACCACCATCCTTCCTCTCTTCTCAACACCAGCGAATGTGCTGTTCCCCTTTTTAACTTACAGAGCGCCTGGCGCTCTTTTCATTCCCTCCACAGTCTTCTCCGTACCCTTACAAGGTATCGTTGATCCCGTACCATCCGTTGGTGCAGTCCTAATAAAACCACCAGGCCCCTTTCACGGGATAAACATCTTCCTAATCTAACTACAGTGCTCTCTGTAGCACAATTATTTTGCATGCACTCCTTGTTGATCTGTGTAATACCACATCTGTTGAAATAATATCCGAGACGTACATGGCTTTACACCGACAGAAGCGACATTCTTGACGGGCGGAACTGACATTGAGTAGATACAAGGTAATCTAATTAAACCGTTACGTTCAACCGGGATCAGTAACATAGCTCCCCACATTGTACGATAGAAAAGCATCAGATCCGTCTTGAACCGAAATTTTCATCTTTTTGGCGGGTTTTCCTCCTGAAATCTACAGAAAACTGAACAGCACGGCAGTCTTCCTTCGCTCCATATAATTTTCCGTTTACGTCTGTTCTCGCAACTTTTTCGGCGCACTGATTGTGCAAGTTGTGGTAAGTAAAGGTCACGGCCAGCTTCTGTACAAATTCTGCGGTTTCTCCGTTCTCGGCCGCAGATTCTTGCCTCCTTTAATAGATAATTTTAAACCCCGAACGGATGGTAGTTTTTATAAGGCTACCAGCGCCTTCAAACTGAGAACATTTCAACTCAAGGAGAACTCTTCAAAAGAACGAATAAAATGCATCGATTTATCCGTACTCGTCCTGGTACTGAAGTAGCTCCTATAAATACTATAGAAAATTTGTAACTCACTAAAAAATACCTCTTCGTAAGCAATAAATCCAATTAGTTACTCGCAGACATTTGATGTCTGTACCATAGAACGAACATCCAAGTAGCGCTGACTTCTGCTGACAGAATTTCGCCGCTGTCTCTTAATTCACCGCTCCGTAAACGAAAAACTGATTTTTTTATCGCTTACTGAACCACTATCACCAGCGGGCAGTTTCAAGCTCTCTACAGCCGCGCGCTACTCTATCTACAGGAAAGCCCTGTTGTTGAGCTGCAACTTGAAAATAGCAGACTCGAACGCAGCGCTGTGCATGATGTAAGAAGTAGCCGAAAGACCCATAGAAATGCTAGGAAAATATTGCATGGTGTAGCCAAAGAGCCCTCGCGCGTTCGCAACAATTAAACAGTTGTCTTGGAGCTTCTTGTTGATATACTCAAACTGCTTGAATTTCAACAATATCTCATCAGTTTGATGTTTCTCGGAAATTGTCGGAGTGAGCTCGTCGATCTCTGCACTGTTCAAACAGTGAGAAAATACTTCAGATCTCAGTAGCGCTTTTTCATCTCTAAGGTGGAGCTCCAACGCAGGTGTTTGCGAGCTTTTGCCTACAAGTTCGTGAGCATTTGAAGCCCTGCAGAGACTGTGGGTGTGCGAAGCTTGAGCGAAAGGATGTGAAACTTTTTTTGTACAACTGTCTCCAAATGAGCAACAAAGTCCATCACAGCAAGGTGGAAACTGCGACTCGCGCAACCGAGAAGCGGGAGAGGCTTTGCCGTCGCTATCGAATGTTTTTTCTATCATTTGTTATAAATGAAGCACATGACGTCCGACCATTGCTTCTTGGACAGGTCGATATTTTAGTTGATGGATTTTAAGTGCTTTTTGCGGCCGACTGAGGTCTAATTCTTAAGGCTATAGAAGGAAAAAAGATGAATGGCTTATCCGTCGCTGTTTTTCGCTGGTAAGGATGCAAAGATCGTAATGTATTTAGTCGTACCAGCATTCCATCCATAATTAACGATAAAAGGTTCTCCAGAATAAGCACAGCGATATTCTCTTACACAATCTCGGTAATAACCGGAAAGTGGCCGGTCAGCGTTCAAAACGAAGACGGGTCATGCTTGATTTTTTGCGCATGATGTCACACTCCACTGTGCGAAACAGCTGTAGTCCGTTGATATTAATGTCAATAAGGTGCTAGAAGTGGTGTTGAGTAAGAGTCACTCGACCTGAGATTTAGTGAGGTCACTATCAGATGAAAAAAGCTGCCCTTAGTCGGGATGGGCGGAGCGAGCATGGGAAACTTTTTCTCATAGCTCTATTTGGTCCTCTTGTACTTCTTCTCACAACTACAGACCCAGTATCTAGTTTCTTCTTTCTTTCTTTTCGAAAAAAGCGTAGCATTGCGAGTTACGATATTAATTCTAGGCATGGTGGTCTGGTTCATTTTTTTGGCGATGATAGACGCTGGAAAGGTCTTTTCAAAAGAAGATGAGGTGAAGGATTAGTGTTTTGCAATGATAATTATATGTACGGTGGCCTTGTAAAGTCAGAGGACCAATAGAATCGTCACTTGAGGCAACCTCGTTTCTTATCACATTCTAGCTATGTACTACGACCACTGTATCCATTATACGGCTTCAATGTGTGTACCAACATGTGTTCTTACCGCTATCTCGCGGGAAAAAAGTGTGGGTACGAACTGTACGGCTGGAGGATCTTGACACGTAGATCGGATCATGTAGGTTGGCAAAAGCAGGTACTAGCTCTGTATATGGGCCTAATTCCGCTCCACTCCCATTTTTCTGGTAATAAAGTGGACGTAGCCACTGACGTGGACGCGTCCGTACGGGATGTGGCAGGAAGGCGGTGCCTTGAACGGCAAATTACGGTGCGTTCAGTGTAAGCAGGATATGACGGATAATCGGCGAAGTAGGATGGCTTATCTCACTGAGAAGGGCGGAGGATAAGATTATTTTAAGGCTGTGTAATCCAGATTATCACATCCATATTAATTTCGACAACAGTTTGTGGGTTTATATAACTACATATATATGTATGTATATATATACATATAAAAAATATCTCTAAAAAATAAAAATACAGGAAAGATGAAAAAAAAAAAGCCTCCACTGTGAAACCTATGAGTGATAGATGTCTCGAAATAGAGAAGTCGGTAGATCACCACTCGTAGCACGGAAATTTCAGAACCATGGAAACGTAGCACGCCGTCCTGTGTTTTTAAACCTCGGAATTGACCCTGTGGCACAGGTATGGGTGTAGGTTGTTGGAGTTCTGATTCGTGGCTCTCGTTTTACAACTGCTCAACCGTGTTGCGCTGGTCTTACTCAGGAGTCAAAGTAGAACACAGAACTGGCAGAGCAGGGCCGTCGTGTTTGTGTGTGCCTCGGCTGAATGCAGCAACCGTGAAGCTCGTGCAATCACGGAAGGATTGCAAGCTGGCACGGACATGGAAGGTTTTCAAGTGACGGTCGGACCAGGTGAATTGAGGAAAAAGTAGAAACGCTTTAGGGTTTGGAATGGTGGGACTATGTATTGAGAGGCTACAAGGGTGATGTTAGGAAAGCTTGCAGCCCGACGTTGGTCACGGCTGCTTTTCTTTCGTGTGTTGCGAAAATTGCACGAAAAATACTCTCAGATCGATTCGATTTAGTGGTATGAAATTTGTAATGTGATCGGCCACTCCGAACCAAGGACTGAATCGAATTGACTTTCGAGAAACCTCCATGACACTAAATTCAAGCGAAGCAGCTGTGTCAATCAACCCTTTGACGCGGCCTTGCTTCGGTATCGAGCCCTGTAAAAAAAAAAAACCCTGCTTTAATTCCGGGAAGTGCGAAGACGGGAAGATGCCTCTGACGGCCCTCAACCTCGTGTTACTAAGCGGCAGCTTGTTTTGAGAGGGTTCTGTCTTTCAATATCGAACTTAGTCGCTTGGTCTCTTTTTCATGACAAAATCCTTTCTTCCATATGGTCTCTGCAGCTGTAAAGAGAAGATAATGTCACTCTGGTAGTGAGAAAGCCAAGGCTTTTAGTTTTTAAGAAGTATCTTTCTTTGATAAGGAACATGGGTCTTTCTACATGCACAGATAGAACCAGAATAAAGGCGAACATAAATTTGCACAATTCCCATGGTCAGTTCGAGGGAGAATCGCTGTTTCTGGATACTTTACCAGCTTTTTAAAAGCACAGATGGCCAGTCACTGGGATACTCACATGAATCTGCTGGATGCGTTTGTTCATGTTTTTTTGCGCGAGGTTTGTCAGACTCGGAGCCACGTGAGTGTGAGACGGCATGGGAGAACAGCTTTCATGGATTTATATTTCATTACTGACTATGAACATGTAGTCCTTTGCGATGGTGAGTGCGCCCAAAGTGCGGGTATTGCAGACGACCCTCATCTATATTTCATAACAGGAAAAGTAGGCAGAGCAGGCATTCGTCGATCACAACCCGCACAAACCATTTTTTTCTCGTAAAACTTTCCCGTTGGTCTTGACCCAGGGGCATTTCTACTATTTGATGATGTTTGTCTGTCCCATGAAATTAAACGAAGCCTCGGTCACTGGTCTTATCCAGCTTGCGGGAAATATTCCGAACTGCCGTCAAGAAACATTATGTTTCCCAATATTCCGATCGTCACTCTTATTGGATTCTTTCGACCGCACGCAAACTTCGTTTCATGTTTTAATGATTGAAGGGAAAAGTAAATTTGAGCTGTCTGCTGAGTCGAGCGATACGAGCTGTTCTCGATGGATAGATGGAGTGAACTGCCTCCCATTCTCTACAAAAACTGTTGCGTATGATCGGACACCTTCGGTCTGACTCGCACATTTTTTATTCGAGAAAGAAGCAGTTTGTTCAACACGAGCAACTTTATCCACGGGTTACTCGAAACCCCTTGCACTTTTCGCCCTGTTACAACTGATTGTTTGAACGATTCTACTCCTGCAATAGGAAAACTTGCACCACCTGCCACTTCCCAAAATATCTGCTTTCCCGCATTCATTTGTAAATCCTTGCACATTTACTACTTTTCACCGTCCATTCTACACTTCGAACAACCAGAACAACTGATATTTAAACAGGGAAGTTTCTTCTTCTCGATCACGCCGGCACACCCACCACCTTCACCGCCACCACCACCTCCACCACCAAGCAAAAAAATCTTTCATACCTACTATTGAAAAAACTTGAAGCTATGTCCCTATACACGCAGGCCAGCAATGGAAAGCGTTTCGATGTCTCCGGCGTCGATCCGTCCACAGGTCTCTATTCGCACCGCATCCCGCTTGCGACCATCTCTGCCCTTGACAGTGACGATAACGCCGTCAGCCGAGACTTCTCGATCAGCTACAACTGCATGTCCGCGAGCGTCAACTCGGGGTTTTCGCCCTTTGGAAACGGTTGGAATATGGACGGTGTTTCCACGATGAAGAGTAGCACTCTCACTCTGTCGAACGGAAAGTCCTTCCAGTCTACTGGCTTCAATGATGGCAATCTAACCTTTGCCGATCGAAAGACGGTTGACTTCGATGTTGTCAAAACTGACGATGGCATGATCAATATTAACTACAAGGACGGAGTAGTCGAGGTGCTTTCCGAAGCAACAGCCACTGATTACTACCTGTACATGATGATATTCCCGAACGGGGAGGCGTACTACTTCAACTACGCGATGCTTAACAACGTTCGCGCGCTTAATCGCATCACGGATACCGACCAGAATAACATTCTGGAAATCAGTTACAATGGCGGATATATTTCCTCTGCTGAAGTATGGACTGGGGACGCGACCAAGATGCGCTGCATCGTCGCCCAGGGTGCGAACGTCGGGAATACCAGCGCTACAAAGCTGACGTACTACACCCAGTTCTCTGATGATATAGATTCTGCTGTTGACCAAGTAAATCTGACTTACACCAACGCAGTGACCTTGGTCGAAGACTACATGCTTCTCAACGAAGCAACATCGAGCAGAGGAAGCTCTGAATCTATCGCATATGGCTCCCCTCACCAATGCAATACCAATGGGAGTTTAACGTACGTTCCACGCGTGAGTACGTATACCGCCAACCCCGGTGCGGAGCAGCCGCAATTGTGCCAGACGTTCCATTATCCGGACAATGGTGTGAATTTCCTGGGATACCCCAACAGCTACAGCTATCAAAACTACGCCGACTGTATTTACAACTGGGCTACTGCGAGCGCCTACCAATATTGGGTGAATGTCAAGTCGTTTGATGCTGCCAATTCGACCCCCACGAAGGATATTACGTCGTACTACAATGCATTCCACTTGCAGACGAAGGAGACTGTCTTGTTTAACGGCTGTGCCGAGGACTCGATGTTCTACTATCCGTGCGATGATGAAGGAAACGGAGACCTATTGTACATCGAGCAGCCTGCGAATTTGCTCAATGCGAACAAGGTTGAGAGGAAGTTCTACAAAATCGACGTTAATAATGTGCAGGTCGGTGACTCGGGGACATACACTTCGACGTTCGTTTATGACCAATATGGAAACCAGACTTCTACCACGGACCCGTCGGGTCAGAAGCAGAGTACGGAATACTACCCAGTTGCTGGAGATGGCACCAACTGTCCACCCGATCCATTCAATGCGTTCCAACGCTTCTTGAAAACTTCAGCAAAGTCGAGTGCGGATGGTGATATTAGTAAGGTCAAGACATTCACGTATCAGAACTTGGCCGGTGTTTCTGGAGACGGCGCAAATTACATATCGAATAACGTCAAACCACTGACTATGACGTTTGGGGATGGTACCAGCAATATAATTAGCGTTACCATGGCGTACAACGCCACGCCAGACCAGAGGTTTACCCACAATCAGTTCAGTAAGGCGACCTTCACGATCACAGGCAGCGACAGTAATGATTATACGAGTACCTGTGATTTCACAAACACTTTGGACGGCGCGCACTTAACGAAAAAGAAAACCATCACTGCACATGATGGGACGACCTTTACCTACAGCAAGACGTCAATCACATTCTCAAACCTTGTCATAAGCACGACAGATCGCCAAGGTATTACCAATTCCGCCGTGTATCACAACACAGGAAAGCCGAAGAGTGTGACAAACTACGAAGGAACTCCGTACGAGAGTACGCAAACCTTCACGTATGAACCGCGCACTGAAAACGGCGGTCCAAAAATCACGATGACAGAGAGTACAGGCGTGCAGCAACGGCTTTTATATGACGGCTCGGGAAACATTGTAGCTTTTGAGAGGTCCCTCCGCAACTCCCTCACGGAAGCAGCGCCTGAGTCCCCGGCGGATCCACCTGTATTCTACACCATGCTGAAAAATGGGTACGATGAGTACGGTCGCAATACTTTGAAGACAGAAAGTGATTACACTAATGACGGAACGGTATTGTATTCTTCCACGACAACGGTGACCTACGACGGCTGGGGCTTCTTGGCTGACCAGATCAGCAGCGATGGAGTTATTGCAAGAGCAGAAAACAACCCCATGAAGCTTTCACAGAAGAATACACTCGTCATAGAGGATGGTGATGGTGTGGTAACGGACCAGCTTGCCTCGTTAGAAACAGTTTTTAATACGTCGAAGAAGCCGTTGACGAAAACAATGACGCGCACAGATGCGGCTATGACGACGTTCACCACAGCGTACTCGTACGACGGAATCGGCCGAGCGACCAGTATTACTTCACCGTTGTCGCAAACGATTGGAATGTCCTCTTTCGACATTCTCGATCGCGTGCAGTCTGCTACGGACCCGATTGGCCGGAATCTTTCCGTAGAGTACTCATCGTCTTCTCCAAAAAACCATACGAAGAAGATTTCACTCGTCGATGACAATGGGACTGTGCTTAATGTTCTTGGGGAACAGGAGTTCGACGGAATTGGCCGTCGCACATCACAAACGGTTGGAGGAAGGACGAGTACTGCAGAATTCAACGATTCGATGATGGAGCCAAATTTAATCACGACACCAGCTGGAAACACCATTGACTTTTCGTTCAATCCCAACCTTCACAAATGTGCCGACAGCATCACGGAGTACTTAGGCGACCCCACCGACGGATCTGTGCAGGCCACTAATACGTTTACGTACGAAAACAATACGAAACCTGGAAGCTGTAGAAAGTTATCATCAACTACCAACGGCTCCATGACGCTCTCTTCATCTTTCACGACTGATGGCCAAAAGAAAGATGAAATTTGCAATACTACGGAGGGAGTTAGCGGTGGCACAGTCAACAATACATGTACTCTTTTGGGGAAACCACTCTCGCAAACACTTAAGACGCCAACTGGCGATGTTTCTGTCTCATATTCTTACGATCCACACGGACGCGTCTTGAAGAAAACTCAAGGCGATGTCGTTGTTCAGTACGTGTATGACAAGTTCGGACGCTTGAATAGTGAGACAGTGTCCACTACCGATGGAACGGTGCAGCAGACAACAACGGTAGAGCTCGATGATTTGAACAGGGAGACAAAGCGAACGATCAAGGCCGGGTCATCGGGTGACGAGCACAGTGTATCGTCTGGATATGACAACTGCAACAAAATGACATCCCGGGAAGTTGCATTAAACGGAACGAGCAAACTTAAAGAATCATTTACGTTCGATCTCGCGAACCGCATGACAGAGCACTCCATCGATGCCGGGTACGACTCAAACTTCTTGCCAATTGCATCATTTGGAAACAAGTTCACATCCCAAACGTTTGAATTCAACAACTTGGACAACATAACCAAGGTAACAACTGTCATGCCAGATGGCGGAGGGACAAACGAGGCTACTTTCTCTTATGACGAAACTTCCAATACCCTCTCGTCTATAACGAACACCTCCCAAAACTTCCCAACTACAGTGAGTTTCTCGTACGACGCCGACGGTAATCTCACTACAGTGGACAAGGGAAGTAGTAAAATCAATATGACGCACAGTGTGTCCGGAAGACTTCTATCGTACGAAGAAGGAAGCGAAGTGACAACCTTCAAGTACGACGCGCTACAACGTCTTTTCAAGGACAATTCACGAACACGACTAATCTCGAACGGATTGGTTTTCGCAGAGAGTGAAACTGTGGACGGAGCTCAAATCGTGACTGAATATGTGCGCTCTGGCACACATGTCGTTGCAGAAAAGTCTGCTTCGGAGACTGTTTACGTGGGAACTGACCGCCAGCTTTCCGCAATCACATCGTACACTGATGGTACCACTATGAAAACCACATCATACTCTTCGTATGGATGTGGCGAGACGCCTGGATCGCGCACTGGGTATTGTGGGGAACTGAAGATGGGGTCAATTTACGCGCTTGGTAACGGTACGCGCTACTTCTTGCCTGATATCCAAATGTTTGTTTCCCCCGACGGTTTTGCTCCTTTTTCCCAAGGTGGAATCAATCCGTATTTGTACTGTCGTGGAGATCCGCTGAACACTCTTGACCCGACTGGTCATTTTGGCGTAGGATTGGACCTTGGACTGAACATATTTTCGTTCATTATTGATGCAATTGAGGTCGGATTAGCTGTTGCATCCATCGTTGCCACCGGTGGTGCTACAGCACCTGCAGTGATTGGTCTCGCTGGTGCGATATTCGGGGTCACTTCTGACGTGCTCGGAATTGCCGGCGATTCCATGGCGATCCAGGATTCAAACCAAGGAACGGATAGAAGCACGACTATAACAAATCTAGGAATCGCTTCTGCGGCGTTTGGAGTAGCCGCAATGGCCACAGGGGGCATTGAAAATACACCTTCAGTTCAAAAGAGAGGTGGCAACAGCAAGGAACATTACGATGAAATGGCAAGAAAGAACCGAGACAAAAAGGCAGATTTGGACACCAAGCACAACACTAGTGAAGTCGGCGACATGTGGCCGGAGTTGCAGAAGAAGTCTGACAAGTACGACAAAAAGGCAGGAAAATATGAACATAAGGCGTATAAGGGCTTCGTCGACGAACTTAACGACACCATGCCTTTAAGCACCGGAGGACTTGGTTGGGGATTTTCGACGTTTGCAGGTTTGGATTTCGACTCGATGGCAAAGACGTGCAACAGCTTAAACCCTACGCGGCGTCGCGTCAAGTACGGTGCTTGGGCAGCCACGGAGTTCATCGGAAATGTTGCTGGCTTTGCTTTGTTGGGAAACTTTGCAGACGGAATGATACACAGTAGCACCGCGCCGCCTGTGCAGGGATCTGATGAGAGCGGAGAGGCCGGCCCGGTCGTTGATGACGGAAACGTGAGTACGATGCAAGACTCGTTGACGAACGGGTATCCGTTGATGGATGGTTAATGGTAACTTAACCCAGAATCAAGTGGCATAAGGCGCGTTTGTAGAACTTAATGATTGTACTTCCTTTCACACAATAAGACCCAATTCTCCTCTTCATTTCAATTAAAAATGGATCTTTGGCCTTTTTAAGTCAGTTCGGCACCGTAATTTGTAATATGAAGTTTTCTGCCAGATACTTTGGAACTGCAGTTGTGTTAAAATTTATGCTAAAACATCTAAGCTAAACATCCAAGATACGATAGCGCGCTGCGATTAATGCATACGGAAACAATAAAAATCTTGAGTTGACGTGTATCGAAGTATATCGAAGTATGTCATTGTAACATGTGATTTTGCAGTACATCCATTGCTGTTTTAATATACGGATGAAACAGTTCTGCACGTGTAGCTCCTGGATTTTTCTAGTGTAGTTTGTGATTGGGACCATACGGAAACAGTTAGAAAAAGAGGTCGTCATGTACAAGCAGGCGTTTTCGATGCATGAGGCGGGATGCCAAAAAAGTACAGTAAGCTCACACTGTCTCATGCAGGCTGTTCAGGCGTCGTCACTTTTGAGTTCCTGTACAACACACAATGCTCACGCATAATACGATGGGAAGCAATAGATGACAAACAAAGGCATCTCTGTGGACAACACTGGGTTTGGTAGTGGTGCGATGACGATGACCGTCCAAGGTGGAGGCCTCCGTCGATTTTTATTCGACAAAGTAGAGAAACAGTGTGTGCTAGTCGCACACTGTGAAGCTGTCTGCAATATAAATCTCCACACAATCCGGGATATAAATTTCCACTCGACGGTCTATCGAGTACGTCGAGATGTCAAGTCTGCGCGGCTCATTCGACGACCTTAGTGTCGCACTACTGCCTACGTCTCGGGTTCGATTTCCTGTGACGTCCGGATGGTAGATTTTTTTGCACTACTGTCAGCTTGGGAGTGAACATGTTACAATCCCAGAGTATGCGAGCGATTGACCGGATGTCAATGAGGGAAAATATGGGAACCTGCAGGCTTGTGTTTTTGGAGTAATCGACGGCAGCCGC
The DNA here is from genome assembly GCA_032274145.1 of Herpochondria borealis. Taxonomy (NCBI): domain Eukaryota; phylum Rhodophyta; class Florideophyceae; order Ceramiales; family Ceramiaceae; genus Herpochondria; species Herpochondria borealis. The sequence continues at coordinate 8,695 of JAVCKV010104055.1, read as the reverse complement.
ATCCTCCTCGCGTAATACAACAACGAGGACACACGTATAGCTTTCCTCGACGAATGTACACAGATTGTGGAGATATCGAATCTGTCCGTACGGAACGTCCTTTGCGAACTCATACCCGCGGCAGTCGCCTATCCCACAACTTTGCTCGTTTCTAATCTAGCCATCATTCTTTGGCTGCACCAGAAAATTACGGAAACCCCGGCTGGTATGCCCTTGCTCGCCGACTCAGCGTTTATCAACACTCCAAATAAAACGTCCTGCAGACATGCGCGCGATAACTGACGAGACAATCGACATTGCCAAGCACATTTCTATGGTTGCAGTTGGTATTCTGAAGCAAGAAGCAATGATGAACGAACGAAAAAGGGCGCGGTGGGGGGTAGGAGGTGTGTAACAGCCTTTCAGGCAGTACATAACAGCATTGCCAGACGAAGCGGCGCGTAAAAAAACCATGCTTGTCTCATCGGTCACAACCAGACAAAGGCGATCTACACGACGAGGCTGGTTTAAACGGCACAACATTACGGCAAACATCGCATGTCGTCTAAGCTATTTACAACCACCCGAAACGCAATTACAACTGTGTTCAGCCTGCATGTCCGTAAGGAGCAAGTAGACGTCGGTAACGTCGACACGCGCAGCGTCGAGCCCGGCGACAGTCTTGGGTAGAGAGGCGGGAGCAGTGTGGGACGCGGAAGCAGAGTCGGCGGGAGCGTCTGATATGCGTCGATCGCGGGACTCTAGTTTGGTCTCTGCGCGGAGGAGTAGGTCAGACTGGAGGTCTGCTTTGACCTTTGCCGACTCATATGAGGTGGCTTGGATGGTCCGCAGATGACCCGCAACTGTCTTCGACCGGCTCAGGCCGCGGGTAGCTTGTATGGCTGCATTCTATGCGTCCTCGGCCTCCTTCCGCGCGGCCGCCGCCTCCTCTTCGCGCTGGGAGCTCTCCATATCGGCCTGCACCATTTCATCGCGAATGCGCCTGGACTCGGCATCGGCCATATGCAGCCTACTCTCCACAATCTCTATAGCTGGAACCTTGTCGGCGAGCTTCACCTCTGCCGCGGCCTGCTTGCTACTCTTCTCCGTCGCTTCGTTGTTCAACGCCCTCACTCGCTCGCCCAGCACCTCAACCCCCGATTTGTCCTCTTCCGCAGCCGACTCGGCCACACAGGCCCGGCGTTCCGCGTCGCGCGCCGTCACTTTGTATCCCGCTAACGCCAACTGCCAAATAGAGGTCGGAAACGGAAAACGGGTATACTTGTGCTGTTGGGTTTCGATGCCATTTCAGAGGTACTTGGCACTGTTATATTTAACGGCTTTTATAGCTGTTTAGTGCAGCGTTTATATTAGGAGTAGCATTCTCTTGCAACTTTTTACCTCGCTCTACGACGTATCAAAGCCCAGATCCTGAGCGTCACTGCTCTGGACTGGAAGGGTACCGAACCTACAGAGAACCGAAGTCTGCTCCCGATCACACCTCAAGGTCGCCGAATACGACCTACTCAGTGCATGCACCACAAGCGCTGCACGCAAATCTCCGCTACGTACAAAGCTGTTTACAATCCGCTTATATACATCAACCACGAGGTTGAACCCTGTTTTTTGTCACAACGGTCAACTCGGGCGCTTCGCCACGCAGGTCGTTCATTTTCGCCCTTTAGCTCATCCTCGTTCAACTTGGCGACCGTCTTCATGTTGAATTTCGTTGCATTGGGCCGATCCACGTGCCCGTTCTGAACGGCGCTATGCACCTTCACTGTCAGCGTTTTGATATCCCGTTCCATGACCGCGATTAGCTTCTGCGTAATGATCAAGGTCATCCGGAGGTCGCGCACTTCGCGCGCTCAGTCCATATTCGCGTTGGCCACCTCCTCTCCTTGCGACTTCCCTCCATCTTTTTCGGGCTTTATAACCTCCTTCGATCGCGCCAGTTCCAGCTCCCGCTTGTGGCGCTCGAACATTCCACGCTCTTTCTGCAGCTCTTTCTCCATCCTGTCCTTGGTGCGAGCCGCTTCGTAAACCTTGTCCCGTACCTCCTTAGCAGACCAAGAAAGCACCTCTGCATGTTACCTCTCTTTCTCCTTGAAGTTGGCTTTACTCCGCTGAACCTCATTCTGCATTGTCTACACCTGCTCAATCAAACTCTCTCCAGTCGTCTGGGTTTTCACGAGCTCCACTTCGGCTACCTTGACCTCGTTCGTGCGCACCGACAGCCTCCGTTCGAGCTCAGAAACGCAAGCCGACGCGTCCCTGACCTCGCATTTGGCTGAATCAGAGCTCCTTCAACAGCGCCCGAATCATACTATGCAGTCTTACACGGTCTCCAGTCGCGGCCTCTATTTTTTCCTTTGCGAGGGTGTGACTGGCCTCGGGATGAGGACGTCAAAGTAGATAGAGTGTGAGACCGAAGGGTGATCGACAAAGGACGCTCGATGCACAGAATTTATCAGGCTAGAGGACTAGGAGGCTATTTATACTGAACGAGCGCCTGCTGGCGTGCCTTCCAGACTTCTGAGTCGGATGGCCTTCCAGGCCGACCGATGACTGTTCCAGAAGCCTCCGGAACAATTTCCACGTCGGACGTCGGCGGTGTCGGTTTTCTGATCAGTCTTGATTCGGATGACGGCGGTGCGCCGAGCCTTCGGTGCCACGCAGGCCCTTGCGCGATTATGTCTTCCACCCGTATGTGAAATATGCCTGAAAGCCATATATGGTTGGCAAATAATGTGCTACACTCCCTTCGTTCAAAGGTCGAGCTTGGCGCGTGCCCGTTCGGCGAGGTCGGCCGGTGTGGACTTTCGCTTCAGCATCTTGTTGAAGAGCTGCGGAACGTCTGCGCAAATGCGAGAAATGGGCTCAAGCGTGTCTTCGTCGTCGCTGAGTCCCTTTATGCGTACGCGGACATGGAGACCATCGTGGCATTATTCAAGACTCAGCAGGCGGGAAACAACCAAGCCCTTTTTGGACTGCAAGACGTGCGAAACGATTGCCACGTTGTAGATCTCGCTGTGGCGAAACCACTTGAGCCTGGAAGCATAAACGTCGTCCAGTTGTTCATTTAGAAGATCCTTGACTTGGTAGACGTAGTCGTTGAGGGCCTTGCGGACGCGGCGCGGTCTGCGCCAACGGAGAAAGATTTTCTCACCGGCGTTGAAGTCGGAGCGGGCCAAAAGGACGTAGTACCCTTCCGTGAAGTTCGGCAACTGCCCTTTGGACGCAGCGTTTCGCGACTGCTTCCTGTGCTTGGTCAGGGAGGACTGTACGCGCGGATGGAGGTCGGTGCACAGCCTGATAAGCTCGTCGTCGTGAAGCTTGGACTCGCGCTGCGCCTCAGTGACCGTGATTGGCGTGGCCGTTGAGGACCGGAGGAAGGTCAGGACCGGCGCTGTCGGGTTGCGACTCATGAATGCTGTGATCGGACAGACATTCCCACGGTGCGGAGACGGGGAGTTGTTCAGGACCGACTGGACCACGGGGATGAGGTCCGACCATTCCTTTTTGTCCATCTGCAACTCCGAGATGAGTGACCGTAGGACACGAAGAAGTTCGCGACCTAGGCGTTCGACCGCACCGTTGCTACACGGGCAGTAGGGGAGCGTGAAGTGGTGCAGCGTCTTGAGACCTTTGGACACAAGACGAACAGTCTCTTTCTTGAAGTGCGTGGGAGCATCGGACATTAAACCGCCCGGCACGCCATTGGTGGCGCACCAGTCGATGATGGCGTGGGCGGCGTTTTCCGCGTCCGTGTTCGGAAAGCAGAAAAACCACTTGTAGTCCGAGTGGTCGTCTCGAAGCATCAAGACGTACTTGTCGCCGCTGTTGCTTGGCCCAAGGTCGATTTAGTCGAACTGCACGAAATCGTTGGGCTTGGTCCCGTGGACGGCCGGGCCGAATGGGCGAGCTATCTTCTCCCCTCCGAGGGTCGAGAGACAGTGGATGCAGGCACGCACAAAGGTCCGGACGTAGTTCGCCAGGGTCGACCAGTGGAACTTGGACCGAAGGACGCGTTCCGTGACGTCGCGACCGCGGTGACCGGCAGGTCCAGTGTGTGCGATGATGCATAACCGCAGTTGCAAGTCGGAAGCGTCCTCGGGGACCCAGATCTTGCCGTCCGGGTAGGACCACAGGCCGTCCGTGAGGGACAGTCCGTTCGGTCGAGCAGATGAGTTGTTCTCCTGGACAGCGGCGATCACCCCAGGTGGTGGCCACTAGAAGTCGTCGCTGCACGACGATGGAAGCTCCGGGATGCGGACAAGGCGTCGCACCGTGGCCGGAACAGTGGACCAGCGGGTCAGGAGGTCGGCCCAGACGTTCGCTTCGCCCTTGATGTGGTAGCACGTGTAGTTATACACGCTCAGATTCACAGCCCAACGAAGGACGTTTCGAAGAGAAGACTGGGACATGTTAGCCATGAAGGCCAGGGGGTCGAAAAGGAAAATGAGGTTGTTGTGATCCGTGTAGAGTTCGAAGCCAGCCGGAGTGGCCGCCAGCCAGTGCATGAGGTCGAGAGAGTTCATGACCGCATAGGCCTCTTTCTCCAACACAGACAAACCGAGTTGCGTCTTGTCGAACCGGCCGGACAAGAACGCGAGCGGCTCGTGGCGTTACTCCTTGTGCGGCTTGTGGACGTCCGGCGTGGGAACCTGCGTGGGGATACCAGCCCAAACCAGGTCGGACGTGTCAGTGTACACGCAGAGACGTTGAGACGGGTAGCAATGCGCGAGCGTGACTTGGTTGGCCAACGCTTTCTTGCAGGCGTCGAACGCGTCCATCTCAGCCTTGCCCAGCTGTGTGAGGCGAGGAGGACGCGGCTCACGGTGCGCTTCGTACGATTTTCCGTGAGGCCGTAGAGTTGCTCCATGAAGTCGTGCAGCGGTGCCACCAACTCAGTGAAGTTGGGGATCGCCTGCTTGACCCACTGAAGGGCGCAGACGAATTTCTGCAGGTGTGCCCCAGTGGTCGGCGGCTCCATCGACAGGAGGCCGTTAATTCCGCGTGAGTCGTAGCGGATCCCATCGGCGGAGATGAGACGGCCAAACCAGCGGACCTCCTTGGTAAACAGGATGCACTTGGCCGGGTGCAGCTTGATGTTGTAGGTGGCGCACAACTCTAAGAAAGACCGGACCGACGCAAGCAGCTTCTCGACCGTCGGGGCGTGAAGCAGGATGTCGTCCAGCCAGATGAGGATGTTGGCCAGCAGGTCGTCCGGGATGATGCCCGTCAAGGACGACTGTAAGTGGCTGACCGCGTTGATCGTGCCGTGCAACACGCAGGTGGGCGTGAAGATGCCGTCCGGCGTGATGAACGACTGGCACTCCTGGGATAGCAGTGCTAGGAGCAACTGCCAGTACCCGTGCGACATGTCGAAATTCGCGAAGTACACAGCGTCCTTGAGGCCAGACAGCTCGTGCTCCAGGTTCGGCATGGGGAATCGGTGCCGAACCGTGAAGAGGTTGACCGGCTGTAGGTACACGGTGAAGCGGAACCTGGCGCCGAGTTTCGGTACGAGCAACGGGGCGCAAGCCCACTTGGATGTCGGGTTGGGGTACGCCATCCCGTGGTTCATGAGGTTGTTGACGAAGTCGCGCTTGAACTCCTGCTCCTGGGAGTATTTTAGTAGGCGGACCTTCATGGGCTTGGCGTCCGGTGTCAACTCGATCTCTAGTGGCGGAAGCTTGGCCGGCGGTCCTGCGGAGAACGACGTACGGAAGATATCCATGTGGTCGCGCAGGATGCCCTTGAGGTTGGACTCATAGGTGTCCGCCAGGCCGTTCTGTTCGCCGTTTTCTCGATGTCTGCGACGGCCGCGCGGATGTCGTCGTGCTCGTCCTTTTCGATGGGGTCCAGCAGCGACGGGTCGGGGAATGGGTCTTCCTCGTTCCGGGCCGTGTGATAGTTGACCCGTGGGCGGTCGCCCGCGGGGCGCATGTCGATGTCGCACTGCCTGTTGAGGCGCGCGGTCATCAGCCGACCGAGTTTGCCCATGTTGGACGACGGCTTGTCCGAGAGGCTGCAGTCCGTGCCGTCGAGGCTGTGGATGTTCGCTTCGAGCAGCGTTTTGGTGTCGACGCGTAGGTGCTTCAAGACTGGAAGGCCGATGAGCAGGTCCTCGCAGGTCATTGCGCAGTCGTCGTCGGCGACAAGGAACCTGATGTTCTTGAGCGCAAGGCGACCGGAGGCCAGATGGAGAACGGTACTCGGTACCGTCCACGCACGAGAGAAAGGGAACTCGACAGTTTCTCCCTCCTTCGTGAGCGCGACCTTGAGATGGACAGTCTCGATAGCCTTGAGCTTACCGATGCCCTTGAGGGCGGCCTTTTCGGCCAGCTCCTTGGAGGCGAGAGTCTCGTCGCTGCCGTCATCGCATCGGTCGACGACGTCGAGGGACGTTCGGACGTCATGCACGGTCATCCGGCACGACCGGGTGTCGCTGTCGTCCGTCGGGTCGTTCGACGGTTGCTGGACGAGGTTGACTGACTTGAAAGAGCCTCAATACATGCGAGTGTTCTAGTCGAAGCAAACGATCAAACGGACTACTGGCAATTAAAACATTCCTCGTGTCCCTTTGAATTTAAGTGTGTCACTAGACCCAATTGTTGCACATTCACACCCCATCAAGGACCCTTTTTTAATTGAAATGCTTTGCAAGATATCGTGTAGACGATATCCTCAACAAAAACGTTATTCGAGTAACCGACAACCTTTGACCGAAAACCCCATTAATGTCGTCGGTTTGTGTCAACTTTCTGCGAGAAAAACTCTTAACAATGTTTTCTTCGTACGCGCTACGTCAACTGCCAGTCCTTAAAAGCCATTATTTTTGCTCTGCCCAGACTTCGACTATCACGGTCTAATGGTACTGCCAACCATGCCCAGTTACTCCTAGCCAGTCCCCAGTCTATTTCAACTTGGTAGATCATTCGAATTTTCGTCTTTTACGTCACTTGTGTGCCTAGCTCGTTCAATAAATGGCAGAGTTATCATCTAAATGGAATGGTGCATGCGAAAGAAATGCAGTAAGGATGGAAAAGACCCGATGAAAGCTTCCTTAGTGCGCTCCACTACATTTAAATTTTTCAAAACAGAAAACGGCGGTAGTATCTGACCGGCGGCGGCAGCGGCGGTGGTGATGAAAGGAGTGAAATTTGATAAGATACTGTATTTTTGTTTAAAATGGAATTACGAAATTTTTTGATTTGCCACATGATTTCGTTTCGCAATAAAATGACAATTATTTTTCGTTTTGCTTTAAATTTTACAACACATTTTTGTGTTGCGATAAAATTTGCAATAACGTTTCGAGTTGCAATAAATTTGCAAATAAGTTGTATGTAAAAAGTTGTAGAAGTTAACTTTTTGCAATTTATTGCAATAGAAATATATTCCATCCGAGCCCTGGTGACAGCCCACCTCGGGTGGCTACAATCGGCGCGCTGGCGGGAAGGAAAAATAACGACGAGTGCGGGGTGCGGCCCTGCGGGTCTTTCCGTACGTCAAAATTGGAGCCGAGACGTACGTAGCTGTAAAAAGACAGCAAGAACATTTCTGCTCTCGAGCCACGGACTGAATGTACGTTAATCGCGCCTACTGGTATCTGCATTGGAAATAATCCGCATGGTGCCGCAAACTCTACGATCAGAACAATCTGGCACCTTAATTCCCGTCTTTGTGACGGCCATTGATCCCGACACGCTTTTATTCTTTCGATTCATTCATGTCTCTGTTCACGTCGTTTCATTCAATATTTTTGGTGCACCGACGGTGCAAGTGCCGTTAATATGCGGTCACTGCCCGTTTCCGTGCGACTTCTTTAGCTGCTCCAGTTTTCGGCTGCAGAAACTTGCCTCCCTTATTACCTAATTTACAGAACCCAATAATCCAGTAGTGCATATAGATCGATTAGGGCCTTCAAACGAAAAAAATTTCGGCGTCAAATAACACCTATCTAAAGGACAAATGAAATACATCGGTTTCTTCGTACACGATACAATTCCGTGTCACACCGCCGGGCAAGCGCCAAAGAAAGCTTCATGACCAAGAAAAGCGTCCTGTATTGAGCTGTGCGTAGAAAGATGGAGTTTTATCGTAAGTACAAGATTTCCCCCCCGAAAAGAGCTCTTCTAAAGTAGTTAAAGGTGGCGGGTTGAACCATCTGCGCATCAGAAATTCACCAGTATGAATTTTGATTTCAGCGTGGTGGTACACACAGAGGTCAAGAAATTTCACTGGCGTCTTCGACAGAAACATGGTAACGGTGGAGCCTCACTGCAGCTTCAACAAGCCGCGGTGATGTCTTTGCCGGTAAATTACTACTAAAAAATGGAGCCATCTCGCGCAAGGTCCCGAACTGTCGAAACACTGGGAAACTTGATGCATAGATAGTGACAAAATCGTTGCAGTATTTTTCTGTCACCTGCTGTTTCGACGCGTGCGCATATCTTTCGATTTTTTTCTATTCGTTTAATAGTAATTGTTTGAGATTTCCGCACATGTGTAAAACCGGCATACGACGAAACAGTAATGCAAAGATAAAGTGCCGGATATTAAAATGTGAACACCCCCTTCACAGAACAAACTAGAAGTACGAAAAGGCGGCCTCCAATTAGTCTTCATATCCCTATGTAAAACCAACCAAAATATTGGTTCATTTGATATTATGCTAATCCCAGTACCTTTTGAGGCTGTGTGCAAG
>JAVCKV010104054.1:0-57613 GCA_032274145.1 Herpochondria borealis | reverse complement strand
CTGCTGGTGACCTTCTACACCCTAACATGTTACTCCCATGTGAACAGTGCCGTTTACGCCAGTTGCGATGCTAACAACTAGATAGAGCCACACATTGGGACACAAAACCCAGTTTTCCATAGTTATTTCATGATACAACTTATCACTACAAACATACAATCCGTAATCTTCGAAGACACTTATAAAAAGAAAATACTGCTATCCTTTACCAAAATAGCGGTGGAAAAATGGTCGGGACTACAGGATTTGAACCTGCGGCCTCTGCACCCCCAGTGCAACGCGCTACCAAACTGCGCCAAGTCCCGAATTATATATTGCTCACGTAATTAAGTTATTAAAGACTTCGTGATTGGCAAGCTAGAAATTTCCTGCTTTCTCTTACAGCATGAATAAATCAGTAAAAATAGCAGTAGTAGGAGCAAGCGGATACACAGGAATGGAACTTTTACGTTTACTTCTGATGCACCCTCATGCAGAACTCTGTTGTGTGACTTCTCGCCAATATGCAGGTCAACCACTTGCCGATATCTTTCCACGCTACAGATCAGCCACAGGATCAGAACTCACATTTAGTGAACCTAATGCAGAAAAAATTGCTGCTACTGGCGCGGAGTTGGCCTTCCTAGCATTACCTCATGGTGTGGCTGCAGATTACGCTAAGTCTCTGTTAGACCTTGGTATAAAAGTAATCGATCTCAGCGCAGACTTCCGCCTAAGTGATCCTGCCGTCTATGAAGAATTCTATGGAGCACCACACCCAGAACAAGAACTTCTAAAAGAAGCTGTTTACGGGTTCCCAGAAGTGCGCGCCCAAGAAATAGCAAATGCTAGATTGATAGCATCGCCTGGCTGTTACCCCACCAGTGTAAGCTTACCATTACTTCCTCTTTTAAAGGCAAAACTCATCGATCCACATAGCATAGTAACTTGCTCTATGAGCGGTGTTAGTGGTGCTGGAAAGACTAACAACGTGCTCTTCTCTTATTGCGAAGCAAATGAAAGCGCTCGCGCTTACAGTGTACCAAAGCACAGACACTTATCAGAAATAGAGCAAGAACTATCTATCGCTGCTGGTGAAAATATAATCATTTCGTTTACTCCTCATCTTATCCCTGCTCACAATGGAATCTGCAGTACTACTTCTGCTAAATTTATAGGTAATGAAGCTGAGTTAGATCAAGTAACCAGCGCTCTAACAAAAGCATACGCCAATTCATATTTTGTTAGGTTGCTAGGTAAAGGAAATCCTGCGGATACTAAAAATGTAACACGCACAAATCATATTGATATAGGGTGGGATTATGATTCACGAACAGGAAGAATTTTACTACTCAGCGCAGAAGACAATCTAGGCAAAGGCGCTGGTGGACAGGCTATTCAGTGCTTTAATATAATGTATGGCTTAAATGAAACGGCTGGACTCAAAAACTATTAAATTGAGCATGAAATTTTTCAACAGAATGTTTGCTGATGTAGTGATTAAGATTACAGACCACCAAGCACAACTCATCAAAGGTAAATTAAGCCCCAGCATACTAAGAGAATTTTCCCTACTAGCCTCCGACTCATCAACTAACAATGCTGAAATCTGGATTAACACAATGGGAAAAATTACTTTCTCAAAAGAAATAAAAACTCGCTTTCACCAGAGGTTTAGAAATGTACTTTCTCAATAATTCTACCAGATTTATATGTCTTGATTGGTATTATAGATTCGCAAGTAACCTTACTCTATGAACATGATAACTAAAACACTACTTCTCTACACAACTGCTGCGGTTTTCATTTTAGTGTCTGTTTCCATAGCAACTGCCAAGAAAAATCATCTATTTCAAGGCCCTCTAGTCGGTGCAACAACATCAGATTCCACTAAAATCTGGCTAGGCGTGGACTCAGCTCAAACTGTAAATCTAAACGTCAGTAAGACTAAAGATTTCAAACAGAAACGAACGATCACAGTTTCCAAGTTTATTACTGGTCATATACCGATCGATCAACTCAAACCCGACACTAAGTATTTTTACCAGATCGGCTTAAGCAGTAATCGCGAGTCCAAAAAGAGCGCTATCACTCTATCGCAGATCTATAGCTTTAACACTAATCCACACAAAGGCACTCCCGCAAAGTTGAGGTTTATGTTTTCATCCTGCTCAGGAGCAAAAGCGATATCAGAAGCTGCTTCTTGGAGTGCTATCAATGGGGTCAAAAATATCCAAATGATGATACAACTAGGCGATAACCATTATGGTGACACTACAGATCCAAAAACACATGACACACACTATATCGCACGTCGGACAAGTGCCCCATACATAAAGGCTACCGCAAACTGTCCAACATATTCTATATGGGACGACCATGATTACGGACCTAACGACTCTCACGGTCAAACTAAAGGTAAAGAACTCTCTCTCCAATCATTCAAAAAATACTGGGCTAACCCTTCATACGGAGAAGCTAATAACCCAGGTTGTTACTACGCATTCCATTACGGAGACATCCATTTTATCATGCTTGATTCACGCTATCACCGTGATCCTGGCCACTCGAAAAAATCGAATGATCCTACAAAAACTATGCTGGGAAAGCAACAAATCGAATGGTTGAAACAACAACTCAAATCAGATTCAAAATTTAAAATAGTCGGATGTGGTAGTGAGTTTCAATTAAAAACTACCCAGGATTGTTTTTCAGGCTACAAGCACGAGCAATCGATGCTACTTGATCTTTTCAAACAAACCAAAAACATCATTCTGATAACAGGCGACCGTCATTTTGTAGCTGGATATCAAAACCGTGGCGAAACGATTGAAATCACAAGCGGCCCACTTGGCAGCAAAACCTATGCTCGAAGAGACACCCCCGATACATTCATTAGGGCTAGCAAAGGTAAGCAGTTCTGCATCTTTGAGATAGACACAACGAAAGTAAACCCAACAGCCGACTTAGAAATATACAGGGTTGGCAAGGGCTTACTCCACCGCCTACATTTCACGAACAACCAGATCAATGGCAAATCACCCGTTCACAAATTTAAATAGTATTCTTATCATTAATATTATAAAATCTAGGGAATCACTACCTACACTTGTGATGGATTCACACTCTGAGTGCACCTCCTAATTAGGTAAAAACCTGTGATTCCAGATAGTATTGATCCCGTGAGTATCCCAAGTCTAGCTTCAGCATTAAAGACTGGTGCACCTGATCCCTCAAAAGCTAATGAGGCTATAAATAAACTCATTGTAAACCCTACTCCACAAAGACATGCTAACCCGTAAAGCTGCTGCCAACTCACACCTTTAGGCACTGAAGCCCAGCCACATTTTATCGTTATCCAGCACAGACCAAATACTCCGATCTGTTTTCCTAAGAATAGCCCAAGAGCAATACCTAATGGTATAGGTCTCATCAAGGCTTCTAATGATAAGCCTGCAAGCGGCACTCCCGCATTTGCAAAAGCAAATACAGGTAAAATAAAGAACGCAACCCAGCCATGCAAGAAATGCTCAACCTTTTCAGCAGCAGCATTTTCACCAGCAGGCTTCGCTGGAATAAATGCAGCTAAGGCTACGCCTGCTAAGGTTGCGTGCACACCAGATTTCAAAACACTTACCCATAAAATGATACCAAGTAAAATATATGGACCAATAGACTTCACTCCCATCTTATTGAAAATATATAAGAATAAAATCGTAATAGCTGATACTATGAGTGCCGTGATCGATAGTTGACTCGTGTAAAACACCGCTATAATAACAATCGCAGCAAGATCATCAATAACCGCTATTGATGTAAGTAGTATTTTTAATGCTAGAGGAACTCTACTACCTAATACCGCTAAAATTCCGAGAGCAAAGGCGATATCTGTAGCAGCAGGAATCGCCCAACCATTCAGAGCTGCTGGATTCCCAATATTAAACATGACATAAATGCCAGCTGGCACGGATAAGCCACCCAAAGCGGCAGCTAGCGGAAGGGTTATCTTTTTCCATTCTGATAACTCCCCATAGAGAACTTCTCGCTTCAGCTCCAAGCCCACTAGTAGAAAGAATACTGCCATCAAGCCGTCATTGATCCATAGTAATAATGGCTTATGGATGACCAGCTCTCCCACTAACACTTTTACAGGAGTGTCCAGTAAAGCGGGATACCAAGCGGCGCCTGTATTACTCACGATCAATGCCAAAAGCGTTGCTATCATGAGTAATATACCGCCGCTCGCTTCATGCCTTGTATAAGCATAAATTTTTTTAAGAAAATCTGAAGTCTTAGAACTAGTCATCGCAAATTTATCTGATTAAGAATGAATTTATTTTCTCCACTAGCTAGCTACTAGCAGCTGAGGTTGATCTATATTTGCTGGGCGGTATCGCAACAAGCACCCTATGCCGTTGAAACGGTTAAGCTTATCACTATCTTTTACCGTCTCAATTTCTGTATCACTATGGATTGCTAATCTCACTAATTCCTCTTTCGCTTTATCATTATAATCTTGATCTATAATAAGTATATCAGCATAGCCATGTTCGAGGGCTTGCCTAACAGCTGACTCTCCTGATATACCAAGACCTTGCCTCATGATAGCTGATTCTAACAGATCTACCCGTTCGTGACTCTCCTCACATTCTTTCTGCACAAATGAATTGATCCCCTCCACTAAAATAGGACCTATACCAGCTTTAGGGTTCACCGAGAGTGTATCCACAAGCATCGCCTTCAGTCTAGGGGGTAGAACACTCCTAAAGGCACTCACCATCTTAGGACTACCAGCAATGATCAGACTTTTATGCCCAGCTTTAGCCATTAGTTCATCGAGCACGTTAATCTTGCCTTGAATAAATTTCTGTTTCCTATCTTTTTTATGGTTATGGTAGCGCTCACGCGTCCATTCTCTGCCTATTTTAGCTCTCAGCTCTGGCCTCTCAGTCAGTAATGCACTCGTAACGGCGCCAGCTGTAATTTCAAAAATTCTAGCCTCTCTATTCGTCAGCGTCACTATGACAAATCTGTGATAAGTATCACATGTTTCCACAATAGGATAAATATGAGGTAAATCATCCACCACCAGCTTACTCTCTAATTCCACACCGACAGGGAATACATAAAGAAACGGATTTGCTCCAGCTCTAGCATACATAACTGCAGATTTTGCATTCGGCAAGGCTGTCTCTAGAAGGTAAGTTTGCATTCTCCTACTCGCTTCTTCGAAAGCCTCTTTCTTATGATCAGCAAGGCCTCTGCTTACCTCTGATGCTAACTGCGCTATATTTTCTACTGCCTTTTGATGAGTCTGATTCAAATTCACTTCACATGTTATAACAAGGCTTTCTGTCAACTCCACCTCAGCAAGATGAACCATTATTTCATTTATGTTTTCTATTTTCATGAACTATTTGTTAATTATTTTATTGATTTCATTTGATTGGAATACTACTAATCATGAATCAATAGACATGCAAATTAAAACGTGACTTTTTTTTCATGTTTTAAATTTCAAATAATACCTAATTATGAAATCTGATAAAAACAATAACTTCCCCTCTCCTAGTAAATGGTCATTTTTAACAAATCATCTGCACGTGATCTTGTGCATCCACAGGAACAATGAAACTACAGTTAGAATGCTAGCACTACAAATAGGAATCACAGAAAGATCAGTACAGCGCATTATAAATGAGCTCGTAGACCATCAAGCTATTTCCAGAGAACGAGATGGAAGATGCAATACCTACAAGATTGATTATCATTTCAGACTAAGACATTCACTAGAAAAAAACCATACAATTGGAGAGTTACTTGAATTATTAAAAGAGTAAGATAATATTGAGTTAAATCATTGAATGACTTAGCTCTATATTATGAAAATCATCACACTCATAGTAGCTGCCGCTAGCTGTAGCACTATCCTCAACGCACAAGTTACCATTCCAAAAGCAGTAGCTCTAAAGAAAAAATCTATTGCTACAACACCTGTAGGCCGTAAATACAAACTGTGGCTAAAGCGACATAATCGGCTGGTTAAAAATGCCAATACTAACCCAGTAGAACGTAAATTAGTATTTATAGGAGATTCCATTACTCAGAGCTGGGAAGGATCAGGAAAACAACTCTGGGCTGAAAATTTTACGCAATGGAACGCTCTCAATCTAGGAATTAATGGAGATCAAACTCAGCATGTTCTCTGGAGGTTAAAGAATGGAGCCTTCCCAAAAGCGCTTAAGCCTAAAGTAGCGGTTGTTATGATCGGCACTAACAATGCTGGCCATCGCCCTGCTAAAGAAATAGCTGCAGGGATAACACTCATTGTCGATGAGATTCATAAGCGCGCTCCTAAAACACAAATTATTCTCCATGCCATTTTCCCTAGAGGAGCGACACCCCAAGATCTGAAAAGAATAATTAATAATGATGTGAATAAAATTATCAGTTTACTAGATAAAAGAACTTACGTTCATTATGTAAATATAAATTCAAATTTTCTTGATGAAAAGGGTAATCTCACCAGAAAAATAATGCCTGACCTGCTTCACCCTAAAGCCCATGGCTATGAAATCTGGACTAATGCTATTCTGCCAAAAATCGAACATCTAATGTCAGGTCACCTTACTTCAATGAGTGGTTTCAAAGCAAAATTTGTTCCTTTAAAAAAGGAAGGTGAAGGGAAAACCGAAATCTGGAAAGCTGGTAAAAAAATCGCTGATATAGCGAATGCAAGACCACTGGCTTTCAGCCCTAAGGAAGACATACTATTACTGAAGGAACACATGGCTGATGATGATACACGCGTCTACTTGCTAAACATTGGGAAAAGTGAATTCAAAATGACAGGTAATCGCTCAACATCTGTTTTTGGTAGTAGATTCGTAACTTCCGCCACTTGGTCTACCGATGGTAGTAAAGTTATTCTAAAAAACTTTCCTGGAATGTCAGATAAAGAGACAGAAATCCACTCTATCGCCGATGTATTAAAACGTAAATAGCATCTATCTGTTATCACACACAAAAGGAAAAAATCTGCGCTACAAGCATCTATCTCATGGTTAATTACGTTATATCCTGGAATGGAGATCTCTGATAAGAAAAAGAAATTAGCTCTAAAATCTATCTTCCCATGGTTGGGATGGATTGGATTTCTTGCGTGCATAAGTATTTTCTGTATCACAGGTTGCAGCCAAAATACGAAAATGAACGAACAAGCCAGTACCTATCAAAAAGTAAGAATTACCGCAATTTCTCAAGCAGGAAATCTCTCTGACTCCGAAGCGAAAGAAGCCCTAAAGAGGATAGGTGAATTTCTCAAAAATATAGGTTCTGAAAAATATATTAATAAAGAAATAGCAAATGTCTATGCTGAGAATGCCTATCTAAATGACACATTAAAATCTCTAAAAAACAGAGAGCAAATAAAGCAGCACTTCGTCAAAACCTCTAAGACGATGACCAGCTATTCCCTAGAAATAGAAGATACCATGAAGTCAGAACAGGGTTACTACATTCGCTGGACTATGAAATTTAGCGCCCCAAAATTATCTGGCGGAAAAGAGCTCACTTCTATAGGCATGTCTCACATCGTCTTTGACAAGCAAGGGACAGTCCTTCTCCACCAAGATTTCTGGGACTCTTCCACAGGTTTATTTGAGCATATTCCATTTGTAGGCGGCGGAATACGCTTAGTAAAAAAGCGCCTCTAAAACACTATTTATGAAGAGCAAATCCTCCCCCAAGCCAAGTACCCTGTCGCGACTTAAAGATATGCTAGGGCATTGGCTGGACTCAGACTACAAAAGGATAGATAGTCCTAAATCACTTGAAGAAAAAGTAGATTGGGAGCGCTGTATTCCATTCATCATCTTACATCTTGGACTGGTATTTCTGATCTGGGTAGGCTGGAGCCCTACAGCAGTTATCGCCGCCATCATCTTATACATAATAAGAATGTTCGCGATCACAGGTTTCTATCATCGCTATTTCTCACACCGCTCTTTTAAAACGAACCGCTTTATACAGTTTTTGATTGCTGCTTGGGGAAACACAGCCATGCAGCGTGGCGCACTCTGGTGGGCGGCAAACCATCGTCACCACCATAAACATTCTGACACGAATGAAGACCTCCACTCTCCTGGTGTTCAAGGTTTCTGGTGGTCACACATTGGCTGGATTACATGTAAACGAAATTTCCCCACAGACTACAGCCAGATAAAAGATCTCGCCAAATACCCTGAACTCGTATTTCTCAACCGCTTCGACCAGCTAGTCCCCTACCTCTACGGTGCTACTATGTATAGCATAGGTTATTTTTTAGA
Source organism: Herpochondria borealis (assembly GCA_032274145.1). NCBI lineage: Eukaryota > Rhodophyta > Florideophyceae > Ceramiales > Ceramiaceae > Herpochondria > Herpochondria borealis. The sequence continues at coordinate 49,307 of JAVCKV010104054.1, read as the reverse complement.
GACTATTTACCCAGCACTAGGCGTCACTGCGGGACAATTCTTCGTATGGACATTTTTTGTTAGCACCGTATTCCTACTACACGGAACATTGATGATAAACTCTATGGCACATGTATGGGGAAAGCAGAGATTTAATACAAATGACGACAGTAAAAATAGCGCCTTGCTAGCCATAATCACACTTGGCGAAGGCTGGCATAACAACCATCACCGCTATCCCCACAGCACTCGCCAAGGCTTCCGCTGGTGGGAGCTTGATCTTACTTATTACGGACTCAAAATAATGGCTTGGCTTGGCCTGATAAAAGACTTAAGAAAAGTTCCTAAAAGCTTGTTAGAAGATTCTGATAAATGAACATTCTAAATGGCATTGAAATCATGGATACTAAACCAACCAATACTGAGAAGAAACCAACTATCGCCATCATTGGCCTTGGCATTTCAGGACTTGGGTGTGCACATTTTCTGAAAAATGATGCTAATCTCTCACTCTATGAAGCCAATGACTACATCGGCGGACACACCAATACAGTCACTATCAAAGAAGGAAATAAAGACATTTCCATCGATACAGGATTCATGGTTTACAATGAAGACACCTATCCTCACCTAACTAGATTGTTCGCGGAGCTCGATATAGAAACAAAAAAGACCTCTATGTCCTTTTCTGTAAATCACGTTCCTGACGGTATAGAATTTAATGGCGGGACATTAAATGAAATCTTTGGTCAGAGAAAAAATATTTTTAATCTCAAATTCTGGCGTATGCTCTTTAAAATTAAGAGCTTCAATACAGATGCCCTGGAAGACATCGAAAATCAAGAACTACACACTCTAACACTCCGCGAATACGTAGAACACCGAGGCTATGGAGAGCATTTCCTCCGCTGGTATCTTGTACCCATGGCATCTGCAGTGTGGTCTAGCCCTCCCGATAAAATAGAACAATTCCCAGCGATCACTCTCATGCGATTCTGGAAAAATCATGGCTTCCTAGCTATAGATAAACGTAAACAATGGCGCACAGTTTGTGGAGGAGCTAAATCATATGTAGAAAAACTCATCAAGCCGTTCAAAAAACGTATTCAAGTCAATAACCCAGTGACCTCTGTAAAAAGAACTTCGCAAGGCATAGAAGTCATTACTATATCTGGAACAAAAACCTATGACAAAGTCATCTTAGCTACGCATGCAGATGACTCTCTAAAACTGCTCGCTGATCCTACTGAAACTGAAACTGAAATACTCTCTCCATTTCAGTATCAACCAAATACTGCCGTAATGCATACCGATGTATCCGTCATGCCAAAGTATAGAAACTGCTGGGCATCTTGGAACTACGAGATCACTAACACACCAGATGGGTTAAGAAGCTCCACGCATTATTGGATGAACTCACTACAAGGAGTCTCCGAAAATGAGCAATACTTCGTGACAATCAATCCACAACGTCACCCAAAAAATATTATAAAGACCATCGAATACCGTCACCCATTATTCGATCTAAAAGCTATCACCTCCCAGAAAAAAATACCTCACCTGATCGAGCATGGATCACAGAAAACGAATACTTTTTTCTGTGGTGCTTGGCAGCGATATGGATTCCACGAAGACGGACTTCTATCCGCAGTGAATCTATGTGAGAAGATTCTGGGAAGGAATGTTTGGAAATGAAATCATCTCTTTACCAATGCCGTATTTTCCACAAAAGACTTAAGCCAGTAGCGCGACAGTTTGCCTACTCAGTCTTTATGATGTCTATCGATCTAGACGAGCTAGATCACTTACACAAGAGGCACTGGCTCTTTAGTCGTAACCAATGGAACATCTACTCCATTAGAGATAACGATTATTTAACACGAGAACCAACAAAGAACATCAGGAAAAAACTGTTAGAATATCTTTCCACTCAGGAAATAAATCTAACAGAAATTTCAACCATCACCTTACAAACTTTTCCAAGAATATTTGGCTACCAATTTAATCCTGTGTCTTTTTATTACATAGAAAATTTTACTGGAGAGCTCATCGCCTGCGTTGCTGAAGTAGGGAATACTTTTCTAGAGAAGAAACTCTACTTCATAGATAAAAAATACAACCCTGGATGGCTCAGACTCCAAACAGCTAAGGACTTCTACGTCTCTCCATTCTCAGAGGTAAATGACCACTTTGACTTCCAGATAGGCCCACGAAAAGAACAATGGTCCATCAACATCAACGACGAAAACGAAAAAGGTATCGTCTTAGTAAGCACCATTAGAGGCAAACAAAAAGCATTCCACTCATCTCGCCTTCTCTGGTATATCATTAGATATCCGCTACTAACTCTCCGCATCATTATCCTCATTCACTGGCACGCATTACTCATGTGGATCAGAAAATTTCCAATCTCTAACAAAACAGGCACAGCCAAGCAACAGAAAAACGTGCTGCGTCCTCATAAAAGTCTAACAAAAAACAATCATGGCTAGCGTCACATCAGATAATCCAGCATCATCAAAAAAAATTTGGCAAGAAAAAATTATTCATAAACTTTTCTCTGGCATGCCCGTCGGCGGGCTACTTCTCAAGTATAGCGATGGATCTGAGCAGCATTACGGAGATAAAGATCACGAAATAGAAGCAGAAATCCACCTCAACGATAACGATGCATTTTTCAAGCGTTGCGTAGCCTATGGAAACGTAGGAATGGGTGAAGCTTACATGGATAAAGTTTGGGACACACCAGACATCAAAGCAGTCATTACTTGGTTCATTAGAAACATGCGAATCAAGATGGGAAAAAATGCTTCATCTAGCAAGCTAAGGGCTGTGAACAAAATGAAATGGGTAAACAAACTATTCCATATCGCACGCGCAAACACCATTCGAACAAGCAAAAAAAATATCTCCGAGCATTACGATTTAGGAAATGATTTCTATAACCTGTTCCTAGATTCATCCATGACTTACTCCTGCGCCATTTTCCCAAAAGAAGACTCATCACTAGAAGAAGCTCAATATGAGAAATATGATACACTCTGTAGAAAGCTACAGCTCAAAAAAGGAGACGAAATTCTCGAAATAGGCTGTGGCTGGGGAGGCTTCGCTTGTCATGCCGCTAAACATTATGGGTGTAACATCACGGGAGTCACAATTTCTCAAGAACAGCTAAACTACGCCTTACAACGTGTAAAAAATGAACATCTAGATGAGCAAATTGATCTACGCCTCCAAGATTACCGTGAGATAATAGGAACATTTGACCACATCATATCTATCGAAATGTTAGAAGCTGTTGGTGATAAATTTTTACCCGGATATTTCAGGAAATGTAATGAGTTACTGAAACCCGATGGAGCACTAGCCATACAAATCATAACCGTCCCTGATAGCCGATACGATACTTTAAAAAGTGGAGTAGATTTCATCCAGCGCCATATTTTCCCTGGTTCACTCTTACTCTCACTTGGACGAATCAATCAAGTCATGAAGCAAACTGGCGAGCTTACTACATTTCAAATCAACGATATGGGATTAGACTACGCCCGCACACTCTCTGAATGGTATAAGCGCTTTAATGCCGAACTACCTTCAGTAAGAGAACAAGGCTTCAGCGAAACCTTCATACGTAAATGGAATTACTACCTGAAATACTGCGAAGCTGCCTTCCAGACCAGAAACATCAGTGTAGTCCAAGCAATCTACACCAAACCAAACAACGAAAAACTCATTCCTTTACGCTAAGATATTGACCACAAACGAAACATCCTCAGAGCCTCGGGGCAGACTCTCCAGAATCTGGAATAAGTTTGTGGCAAAACCCATTAAGCAGCAGATCACTAGAGGGTTTACGATAGAAAAAATAGCTCTCACTATGGCTATCTCTCCCGTCATCTCTGCCTTCCCTGTCTTAGGAACTACTAATTTACTTAGCTTAATTATTGGCTCTATCCTCAGACTAAATCTCCCATTCCTATTACTATTTAAGAGTATTTTCTATCCACTCCACATCGGCTTGATTTTAGTATTTATCCGCATCGGTGAAAGTCTAAATGGTATTCCACACATATCTTTTAGCATTCCTCAGTTACTAATAAAATTTAAAGATGATCCTATGCAATTTGTGAAAGACTTCGGCATGACAGCTCTCTATGGGATAGAAGCATGGGCACTCATCGCACCTTGGTTTGCTATCCCGCTCTATTTTATATTCCGCTATCTGCTAAAAAAATACACCTCCAAGCACTTTAAAAAATTTAAATCATGATCGTTCTTTTCCTCAGCGCTCTTCTACTAGCAATCATTTTTCTCATTGGCTGGCTAGCCTCAATCAAATTAGAAAATGCAAGCATTGTCGATGCCATCTGGGCATTAACTCTAGGCATACCTGTTTTCATCTATATCACCTCACATGAGGGCTACACATTCAGAAAAATATTACTTTTTCTAATGGCTATAATTTGGTCATTAAGACTAGGCATACATCTCGCTAAACGTATTTATAAATACCACCCAGAAGAAGACTCACGCTACAAAAAACTCAGAAAATCATGGGGAAATCAATCTAACAGAAACTTCCTCGTTATTTTTTTAATTAATGCTCTATTAATATTTTTTCTCTCTCTTCCCTTCTACTTCTCCACACAATACACTGCAGCTATACAGCTTACCGAATGGATCGGACTCGCTATCTTTGTTGCTGGATTTATAGGAGAAAGCCTAGCAGACCACCAACTAGCAGAATTTAAAAAACAAGCAGGCAGCGGAAAAATATGTAACATCGGATTATGGAACTACAGTCGTCACCCAAACTATTTCTTTGAAGCAGTTATCTGGATAGGAATCTACATTTTCTGTGCAGCATCACCTAACGGAGTTTTCACCATACACGCTCCAACAATTATGATTTTTCTACTTACAAAAGTCACCGGAATCCCTCCAACAGAGCGCTCTCTTCTCAAAAGCAGAGGTGACGCCTATAAACAATATCAAGAAAGTACAAGCTCCTTTATTCCTTGGTTTAAGAGCAATACAAAAATCGATCAATAGAAAACAACATCATGAAATTAGACATTAATGACTGGCTAGAAAACGACCGCATCCCAGACTCACTCATCCGCTTTGGAATCAGAAGAAAACTTCTTAAAACACTCAGAAAAGTAAGAGCTGAAAACTGTGAAGAACGTCAAGAGTCACTCATCAAACACGTAGAAGGGCTGAAAGAAAGCCCGCTTGCCATTGCTACTGATGAAGCAAATGAACAACACTACGAGCTTCCTACTAAGTTTTTCCAAGGCTGCCTAGGCCCACATTTAAAATACAGCTCAGGCTATTGGGAAGAGGGTGAGACGAGCAATGACATAGAAGCATCTGAAGCAAGAATGCTGAAACTCACATGTGAACGCGCAGACATCACTGATGGCGACCGTATCCTAGAACTAGGATGTGGCTGGGGATCACTTACCCTATGGATGGCGAAGCACTTTCCTAATTCTGAGATCACTGCTATCTCAAACTCAAACACCCAGCGTGAATTCATCAATTCTCAACTTGAAGAACGAGGGCTTACCAATGTGACTATCAAGACAGTGAACATGATTGATTACAGGGGTGAAGGCGAAAGCATCTTTGATCGTGTAGTGTCAGTTGAAATGTTTGAACACATGAAAAATTACCAACTTCTGTTAGAAAGAATCAGTGAGTGGCTAAAACCAGAAGGTAAACTATTCGTGCATATCTTCACTCATAAGGACACCTCTTACCATTATGAGATAGAAAGTGAGGACGACTGGATGAGCCGCTACTTCTTCACAGGTGGACAGATGCCTTCTGATGACCTACTCCTATACTTCCAGGGTCACCTCAACATAGAAGATCACTGGCAAGTAAACGGCACGCACTATGAGAGGACGAGTAATGCTTGGCTAGATTTAATGGATGATAAAAAAGAAACTCTTTTCCCTCTCATAGAAGAAACCTACGGCAAACATCAATCTGTCAAATGGTGGGTCTACTGGCGTTGCTTCTACATGGCATGTGCAGAGCTATGGGGTTTCAGAAATGGCGAAGAATGGTTTGTCTCACACTATCGATTCAAAAATAAAAAGAGGTAATAGAAGAAATTCAAATATAAGGTATTAAAATATACAATTAAAAAATGGTGTGTTTGCTCAAATTTATATAATTTGAGCAAACAATAATATCATCCTAAACTCCTATCATAACCTCTAACAGTTTTCCTTCCGCAGCCTGTGCATTCGGGGGTTTTGATTGAGCTTCGATCATCGAACACTTCACCGCAGACAGGACATTGGACTACTTGATAAAACCTCTTCCTTCTATAGCGTCTAGAGCGCATAGAATGTGAAAACATGAGCAGGCTCATAAGTAACATACAACCAACTATAATAAATAAGCTAAATTGCTCAAAATTCATCTCAATCATGGTTGCTCCTCCTTTGTTTCTTTTTGAATAATAGGAGAATAACTGAGTTTTAAAATACCTGTCTGGGGTGGTGAATTGTTTTTCGTTGGCTTCAATGACAGCGTATATACCCAATTTACAAGCTGCTTTACAGTCTTGTCTTCAGTCCACTCTGTTGAATTAACATTTATTATCTTTCCAATCTTGTTCACCACGACTATCACACTCACAGTGCGACCTCGCCACTTTCGCGGTATCCAACCACCATAAGCAATATTAGCAGGTAATCTCTTTTTAAGAGAATCACTCGCCTCAAGCTTAAGTTCCCAATTGACAGTTACTGGTTTTATTTGGGGCTGATTTTCCTGCTCAGAAATTCTGTAATCTTCGACTGCTGGCAGCCACAGCCTATCCAGCGCATAGATTTTTTCACTAGCAATTTCTACCTCCTTCATTTTTACATCTCGATAGAGATTAGCAGCATTATGCTGTTCAGCTATTTCTTTTTCTAACAATTGATTCACTCGCTGATCACCAGATTCATTTCCGTCATCAGACCATTCTGGTAAAAACGGAGAATTTCTTTCTATCCACCAAGTCTGTTCATCATTTATCTCTCCGAGCTGGACGATAGAAGCGCGATATCTACTCGGCACGGTATTCTGCTTTGCATAAACCTTCAGCAGCACAAATCCACTAGCAAAAATAAGTACCGTCATGAAAAAAGCTATTGCTGAACCTCCTTTATTCAAATTGCTCCCACCTCTCCAGCGAAATACTAGTCCCGCATTCCTATCACGTTGCAGCTTCTTGTTTTTTGAAAAGAACATCACTTACTCACAGGGTTTCCAGCATCATAGACACGATACCCTTCAACAGAAAGGAGGTTCGCGATACGCGTCTTGTAGCCACTTGGCACGCGTCTATCCACACGGAAAATAATCCCAACAGCACCTCCACCCTGCCACCTAATCGCTACCTTTTCTAACTCTTCTAGTAAATCGCGTTCCGTCACCAATCTTCTGTTAATATAAATTTCTTTATCAACAGAACCTTTTACCGTCACGATGATGCTACGCTCCATTCTATCAAACCTAAATTGCGTATCCGCTAGCTTCAGCTCTACGCCCGCATCCGTAGTGAAGGATGATCCGAAAAGCGGAAACATAAACACCAACACCAAAATATCTAACACAGGCATCATGTAGATAAGTCCAGGGCGCTGCGGCAGTGTCATCTCGAGCTTCATTTCTTAACTACCTTAGATTTCTTTGCCGTTTTAACTGTTTTAGCAGTCTTAGTTACTAGTTTTTCAGCTTCTTTCTTAGCTGATGAAACTTTATCTTCTACCTTATTCATCACTTTTCCTGAGCTCTGTTTAGCTTTTGTCTCAGGCACGTCCCGTTGATCACAGATGATGTTTACTATTTCTATTCCTCCTCGTTCTATTCTATGAATGAGCCGCTTTGCTCTCCCCACAAAATATAGATAAAAAAGATACGCTGGCACAGCTACCAGTAACCCAAGCCCTGTAGTAATCAACGCTTCATAAATACCAGTCGACATATCAAGATTAGAACTTTGACTGCTGTTACTACTCATTCTCGCGAACGTCCTGATCAAGCCATTCACTGTCCCCAGCATGCCTATAAGCGGTGCAATCAGAGCCACAGTATACAGCCCTCGTAAGTTTTTCTCAATCTTAGGAACCTCTAGCTGACCTGCCTCCATCGCTATATCGCGTAAGTCTTTTCTCGGTAAATAATGCCGCATGATTACAGCGTGAGCCACTCTAGGGACAGAGCCTGGAGCTCTAGCCGACTCGCGCAGAGCTTCATCATGTGCACTCTTACGCACATGGTTCGCCAAGCCTAACATTAAATCTCCCACATGAACCTTCGTACGCTGGAAAAATATAATTTTCTCCAGCACTATCATCATTCCTATGAATGAAAGCGCTAATAACACCCAAACAAATGGGCCTCCCTGATCGATAAATTCTAGCATTAAACAGATGCTAAACAATTCCACTCGGCATGAAAAGACAACATTCACAGAAAAATAACTATATGCTATTCGCTAGAGTGCCGCAGGCTCATGCTAAAGCAAGAACACCCCCTAAAATATCTCATCTGTAAAATAGCCACATACTCCGATATCATCGTTTTTTCATGTTTGTAATTGCGGTTTGCCATCTTTATAGATAAATCTTTGCCATCATCAAACATACCACTTTTTATTTACAAATACCACACAGATCATGAACGACACTCAACCAAAAGTAGGCATCATCATGGGTAGTCAGTCAGACTGGCCCACACTAGAACATACTGCAAAAATGCTATCGCAACTAGGCATACCCTGGGAATCAAAGGTAGTAAGCGCGCACCGCACTCCGCAGCTACTCTACAGCTACGCAGAAGATGCTGCTGAGCGAGGAATCCAGTGCATCATCGCTGGTGCAGGTGGGGCGGCGCATTTACCAGGCATGACGGCAGCCATCACGCCACTCCCAGTGCTCGCCGTGCCAGTGAAATCAAGCACACTCAATGGTGTTGATTCACTACTATCTATCGTGCAGATGCCAGCGGGCATACCCACCGCAACCTTTGCCATCGGAGTCGCAGGCGCGAAAAATGCAGCCCTCTTCGCTGCTGCCATTTTCGCCGCTACAGGCGATGAGACAGTAGCAACGAATCTAAATGAGTTCCGAGCAAATCAAACATCGTCCGTCATGGAAGGCTCTCTGCCACAGATGGAAGACATCCAAGCATAACTTATAAAATCATCATGGATCACGAAACTTGCATAGGAGTGTTAGGCGGAGGACAGCTCGGCAGAATGATGGCGATGGAAGCTCGCCGTTTGGGCTACCGTGTCATGATGTGGACTGGCGGAGATGATTCCGGTGCAGCTCGCCTAGCAGACTACACACTCACAGAGCCATTCGATTCTGAGTCTGCTTTTACAGAATTCACTACCACTGCAAAGCTTGCTACTGTCGAGTTTGAAAATATTCCCAGCGAGCTCATTAACCGCGTCGGTAAAAAAATCCCCGTCATGCCCAGCACCCATGCCGTCAGCATCTGCCAAGATCGAGAAAAAGAAAAAAACTTCCTGCGTTCTCACCAGATCTCGACTACAGATTTTGAAATCGTCAAGGATGCTGGAACGTTACGTTCAGCGCTAGAAAAAATTTCAGGCGATGTCATACTCAAGACACTCAGAGACGGCTACGATGGAAAAGGCCAGCTTCTTATCAAAGATGATGAATCGCGTAAATCTGCGGAAGAACTCTGGCAAGAATTTGGTGACTATGATGCCATTTTAGAAAAGCGCATCAACCTCAAATCTGAACTATCTGTCATCTGCGCACGTGGCCAGGATAGAGAAACTATTTCCTATGATCCTGCGGAGAACGAACATCGTAATCACATCTTAGACATTTCAATAGTTCCTGCTAGAATTTCTGAATCACTCACTCAGCAAGCAAAAGAAATCGCCGAACGCATCACCCAAGCTCTTGAATACGTTGGTGTCTTAGGAGTAGAATTTTTCGTTGATCAGAATGACCTTCTCTACGTAAATGAGATAGCACCTCGTCCACACAACTCTGGCCACCACACCATCGATGCATGCAGCACCTCACAGTTCGAGCAACAAGTCCGCGCTGTTTGCGGTCTACCACTGGGTAGTACAAAACTAATCCAACCAACCGTGATGTTAAATTTGTTAGGTGATATTTGGCAATCCCCTACTAGCCCGCCAGACTGGTCAATCATTCATAAAACACCTGGCGCCAAACTTCACCTTTACGGAAAAAACCAAGCCAAGAAAGGTCGTAAAATGGGTCATGTCAATTGCTCCGCAGATACACTAGACCTCGCTATTGAAAACATGCATACTATTAAAGTAGCCTACGGTATTTAACATTCTAATGAGATAGTTCGTTTAAGCTAGACTCTGCAGAATGAAGCAAGCATAGATCAAAACTTATATTCTGCTGCAACGGAATACCAGATTTAAGCCCTTAATAAGAGGCAATTAAGGGTAATTACCTTTTCTATATATCGCGTAATGTAACTTAAATTAAGTTCCAATATCAATAAATACTTGTCAAAAACAGAATGTAGCATAGGCTACAAAAATGTAGCACGAGCTACATTAAATCATTATCACGAAACAAGGTAAAATATTAACCATATGAAACACAGTAATAATAGACCTTTCCGTAAATTATACGTAAACGCATTATCAACTCTAGCTCTTAGCACAGGCTTGATTAGTTCTGTCTCAGCAAAGGAAGAAATCACTACAGAATTACTGCAATCCATTGTGCCATTTAAGGATAATGGCATTTCACCTTACGCTACGCTTATCGGGGAAATGTATCATAACCACAGAGGTGGTATTGAACAAGGCTCTGCTTTTGCTAACCTTGTCGATATTGGTATCGAGCTAGATTTTGAAAAAATTTCGGGTTGGGAAGGTGCTAGCATTTTTGCAAATTTATTCTACTTCACGGGCGATGATATATCAGGGCGAAGAGTCGGCGACTTTAATGCTGTCTCAAATCTGTATACCGACACTAGCTTCAACATTTATAACATTTTCTTTCAGCAATCATTTGACTCAGGAAACTCTTTTTTCAAATTAGGTCAGATTGCGCTTGATGATGATTTTATGGTCTCAGAGTCTGCACTATTGTTCCTCAATGCTAGTTTCGGGCCTATGCCTATACTATCTGGGAATACTGGTGCTCCCATATACGCTCTAGCTGCACCTGGTGGAGTAGTTAATTTTGAACTTAAAGATTCTCACTTCTTACAACTCGGAGCATACGTTGGTAACTCAGGATCCGCCGAATCTAGAAATCAAGGCTTCGGTTGGAAAACAGGGAATTCAGCAGGATGGATGCTCATGGCAGAAGCAGGATTAAACTACGGCGAAGATGATGCTAGCGTATTTAAAATCGGTGGATATTTTCACTCTGGTGACTATGAACGCTTTACTACTGGATCGCAGGATAGTGGTATTTACTCATTCTACACAGTCATAGACCACCAGGTCATGTCGGCAGGCGAGAGCTCTCATAGCGTAAACGTATTTTTGCGTGGCGGGATTTCACCACAAGACGACATCGCTGCGGTCACTGCTTATGCTGACACAGGTATCGTCGCCAGAAACGTTTTCCAAGAAAATGATGCTCTCGGATTTGGCATATCTTGGACCAACTTCTCTGATGATTCTCGTCAGACAGAAGGAGGTAGTTCATCTGAGACAATATTAGAAATGACTTACCAGTTTTCTATCAATGACACATTCACTATTCAGCCAGATATCCAATACATTATAAATCCACAAGGAGGAGGTAATCATGGATTTCTTACAGGATTACGCGCTGAAATAAAATTTTAAAAACAACCAAATCAACACTTTAACAACATCTAACAAAAATATAAAATGAATAATAAACTAACCAAAAGTATAACTAGACAATCATTTTTAGCGATTTCCGCTCTTGCTTTCTTCTCATTACTCGGAGCCTCTTGTAGCTCTAAAAAGGAAACATCAGAGGTTACTGGTAAAATAAAAGTAGCCGCAACTATCGGCATGGTAGCCGATCTTGTTAAGCAAGTCGGGGGTGATCGTGTTACTGTTGACCAGATGATGGGACCAGGCGTAGACCCTCATCTATATAAGCCAACTGTGAAAGATGCGTCACGCCTGGCGAAAGCAGATGTTATCTTCTACTCTGGTCTCATGCTAGAAGGTCGTATGGGAGATCTCTTTTCACGCTTAGCACGCAAAGGAAAAAATGCTTACCCTATCACTGAGTCAGTGGATAAGAAAAAATTGCTAGAACCAGAAGAATTCGAAGGTCACTATGATCCTCACGTATGGTTTGATGTCGAAATCTGGGGGCAAACCATTCCAACCATTGTTAAAGGTCTCAGTGATGCAGATCCAGAAGGAGCAGAAACCTATAAGAAAAATGGTGCAGCACTAGAAATAAAGATGAAAGAACTCCACGCTTGGTGCCAGAAGAAAGCTGCTGAGCTAGGTGAGAGCAAGCGTATACTAGTAACTAGTCACGATGCTTACAATTACTTCGGCAAAGCATATGGCTTCAAGGTAGTAGGTCTACAGGGCATTTCAACTGTTTCAGAAGCTGCACTCGCAGATATGTCATCACTCGTAGATATGATCAAAGAGAAAAAAGTCGGTGCCATTTTCGTTGAAACCAGTGTGAACCCCGCAGCGATCAAGCGTGTCGCAGCAGATGCAGGAGTCATTATAGGTGGCGAACTATTCTCAGATGCCATGGGTGAGCCTGGCGAAATCCATAATGGAGTAGACACAGGAACATACGAAGGTATGGTAAAACATAACCTCAACACCATTGTAAACGCTCTCAAAAAGTAGCCAGTATACAATACCCATCCTATGTCCAGCCAAGATCCACTAGAAGTCCATGACCTTAGCGTTGCTTATCATCGAAAACCAGTTCTCTATGGCATCGATCTTACTATACCTGCGGGGAAACTAGTAGGTATCATAGGCCCAAACGGGGCTGGTAAATCTACATTTATCAAAGCTGTAATGGGCTTACTGCCTACCTCCAGTGGCTGGGTGAAAATCTTCGGTGAATCTTATACTAAAAACTGCCGCAGGGTAGGCTATGTACCACAACGCGAATCTGTTGACTGGGATTTCCCCGTCAATGTAATGGATGTAGTGCTCATGGGGAGATACGGGAAACTCCGCCTTGGGCAGAGACCCAGAAAAATAGATAAACAAGTAGCACGTGAATGCTTAGAGAAAGTTGGCATGCTGGCTTTTGCTAATCGCCAGATCGGAAATTTATCTGGCGGTCAGCAACAGCGCGTATTTCTAGCACGCGCGCTCGCCCAGGAAAGCGATATCTACCTCATGGACGAACCCTTCGTAGGTGTCGATGCAGCAACAGAAGCCGCCATAGTGACACTACTACGTGAGCTCAAGGAACGCGGCAAAACGGTCATCGTAGTGCATCATGACCTCACTTCGGCCAAGGAATATTTTGATAGCCTCATCTTTCTTAACATGCGCCTCATTGCCTACGGCCCGACCGAAGATGTCTTTAATAGTGAAATACTCCAGAAAACCTATGGCGGAAAACTCACTATTCTATCTGAAGCTGTCACTGCGCTCCACCAAGATTAAAAACCTTAACCTGCTTTTAGCCACATGAAAAAGAACCGCCACACTCAAGTCATCGTTAATTTTCTCATGATCACACTCATTTTAGCAGGCATATCACAAGCTAAGCCTATCAGTGAAATCACAGAGACAAGCATGACCGAGCAAGCGGCTCGCTTCTTCACCTTTCAAGATCCATCACTACGCTACGCACTTCTTGGCTCTATCTTGCTAGGTATCAGTTGCGGATTAATGGGAGTATTCTTAGTGGTAAAAAGGCTCTCGCTCATGAGCGATGCTCTCTCGCACGCTGTCCTACCTGGTATCGTGTTTGGCTATCTTTGGAACATGACACGTGACCCTATCGCCATTTTTATAGGAGCAGCCATTTGCGGACTACTCGGCTCAGGCGTCGTGCAGACGATCCGTAACACAACCAAGCAGAAAGAGGATGCCGCGCTTGGCTTCGTCCTCTCTGCATTTTTCGCTGTCGGGGTCTGCATGCTGACCATGGTCACCAGACTGCCAGGCGGAAATAAAAGCGGTCTAGATAACTTCATGTTTGGCCAGATAGCAGCGATTGGAAAAACTGATCTTTACCTGCTTGGCGGAGTCACCTTTTTAGTCATCACATTAATTATCGTTTTTTATAAAGAAATGCGAGTCACCAGCTTTGACAGCGCCTTTTCTCGTTCGGTAGGTATCCCGTCTAGCTTCTTCCATTACCTACTTATGTTACTGCTCGCATTCGCTATCGTTTCGGCCCTGCAGGCAGTAGGCGTCATACTCGTATCCGCTATGCTCGTGATTCCCGCTGCCACTGCATTTCTCCTCACAGACCGCTTCGCCACCATGCTCGTGGTTGCTGCCGTCTTTGGCATGACCACAGGCAGCATTGGTTCATTCTTGTCATTTGTAGGAAAAAACTTCCCCACAGGGCCATTCATGGTGCTCACAGCAGGAGCATTTTTTGCCGCTGCACTCTTTCTAGCTCCCAAGCACGGTATACTCGCCAGATGGCTAGAACACCGCTTCCGCAAACTTAAAATTTACCGAGAAAACGCCCTAAAAGCGCTCTACAGAGTGATGGAAAATGATGACTTTCAGCGAGATTTCGTAATCGTAGAAGAATTAGCTACACAAAGAAGAGAGACTATAGAAGAGGTCTCTAAAGCCGCAAAAAGCCTCAAGCACGCCAAGCTAATAAACATTTCACATGACAACAAAACTCTAACATTCACTCACACTGGCTGGCGTAGAGCATGCGAAATAGTGCGCAACCACAGGCTCTGGGAACTCTACCTAACAAGAGCCGCAGACTTCGCTGCAGACCACGTGCATGATGGCGCGGAAGAAATAGAGCATGTTCTAGGTGAAGACATTATCCGTAAAATAGAAAGTGAACTGCACCACGCAAAACTAGACCCTCACGGCAAAGCCATCCCAGGCTGGGAAGATATGAGCGCCCCCTACTCACCAACATCATCTAGCACTGCATTATGAACCGCTTCATTCCACCATTTGACTTTCAAGAAGTCGTCATAAAACCATGGGTGAACGACTTCGACATTACCCTCTGGATCGTAGTCATGGGCGCGCTTGTAGCATCCGCCTGTGGCATTATCGGGAATTATCTTTTACTCAGACGAATGGCTCTTATCGGTGATGCCATTAGTCACAGTATTTTACCTGGTTTAGTAGGCGCATTTATTCTTTTCAAGTCCACCAGCACCACTGCCATGTTCCTAGGTGCGCTCGTAGCAGGCATTATTACCGTGGTGCTCATCAGCTTTATCGTAAAGCGATCTCGTGTGAAATCAGATGCCGCCACCTGTGTCGTCTTTACCACACTTTTCGCGCTCGGCGTCGTCATGGTTCAGCTATTTGCAGGTGGTGGCTCTATCCATATAGATGCGGACTGTATTCTTTACGGGGAAATTGCCTTCGTATCACAAGAACCATTCGTCTATCTCGCGGGCATACCACTCGCTCCCGCCCCAGTTATACGTATGGCCGGCGTTACTGTGATGACACTTATCTTAGTCGTCATTTTCTATAAAGAACTACTCATCACCTCATTCGACAACGGCTTATCTAAATCTATGGGCTTACGCACTTCAGCCTGGCATTACGGTCTCATGATCGTCCTATCACTCATCGCTGTTAGCGCATTTGAGGCCGTGGGAGCGATCATCGTAGTCGCCATGCTCATCGTCCCTCCCATGTTCGCGGCACAGCTATCTACACGCCTACCCAAACGTATACTCATCACCATGCTCCACGCCATCACTAGCTCTCTAGGCGGCTACCATCTATCACATTGGCTAAATTGCTCAATAGCAGGAGCTATCGTTGTCTTCGGTAGCATGATGTTTGTGATCGTCTGGCTAGGCTCTCTCCTGATCCATCGGTTTCGTAAACTAAAACCAGACATTACAAACATACCTTCTACGCCAACAGCCTAGAGACCTGTAGGATGGTCTATAAATATTTTCTCTATTGAGCATCTCTCCCCTACGACATCCATTAACTTTTTTACCCCGAATGTCTCTGTAGCATAGTGTCCCCCATAAATAATATTTACCCCAAGCTCTTCAGCAAGAGGATAGCTCCAATGTGGCCCCTCACCTGTGATAAACGTATCTATCCCAGCCTCTGCCATCGTCTGTATTTCTGAACCCGCACCACCAGTGACCACACCCACCATTCCCACATCGTCTGCACTTCTTCCCGGACAAACATTCACCCCACCATCAACAGCCTCTCGCACCAATCCTAATAATTCATTCAAGGAGACATTCATTTTCTTCTTCAGCCCCAGTAGCTCTCCCTTCCATGGGTGAAACTTCTCCGCATTCTCAATTCCCAATTTTTCACAAAGTAACGCATTATTACCCCATTCACTATGAACATCTAATGGAATGTGTGAGCTATACACAGCCAAATTTGCATCCATAGCCAATTTCAATTTCTCATATTGAGCCTTAACCACTTTCTGCGCACCATGCCAAAACATCCCATGATGAACGATCAATAAGTCCGCACCAGCAGCAATCGCCTTCTTAAATACAGGTAATGACGCATCTACCGAAGCGGCCACCTTAGTCACCGCCCCATTATTTTCTAACTGCAACCCATTGAAAGCACCTGAATAATCTGGTATCTCATTAATCCGTAATTCCCCATCTAAGTAGTCTACAATTTCATTCAGATTCATCTTATTTTATCTATTTGTTAATAATTCCTTTAAGTCCGCAGCCAGATCAATACTCCACTTCCGCACCTCTCCTCGCAATTTTAAACTCATATGAGAAGCATGTAGTGCGTGACGTGCAATCATTAATTCACCCAGCATCTCATCATTCATACCATCCTCAATAAATTTTAAATACAATTCATCATTCCCACCATAAATCTTATCCCCCACAATCGGATAACCTAGATGAGCTAAATGAACGCGTATCTGATGCATCCTACCAGTTTTAGGAGACACTTTAAGATGGGTCATCTTCTTACCATTCATTTGAGTTCTAAATCTCTCCATCACCTTAAATTCAGTCACACAAGTCTTCCCTGCTTCATGCACCATCTGTTTCACATAAATCTCACTCTCCCCCACATCTCCTTTTCGTAAAACAGGAGCATCCAGCAGCTCCGTATCCCACTTTGGCCAGCCATGCACTATCGCATCATAGCTCTTCTCCACCTCTCGCCTCTCCATCGCACGCCCAAATTCCCTTGCGACACTTTTATTCGCTGCCATCAGCACCAGCCCACTCGTCTCCCTATCCAGTCTATTTATAATACTCAACTTTGCTCCATTTGCTATCTCATAAGACAGCAAACCTTCCACACCTCCTAGCAAAGTAGGCTCATCTCCCCTATCATTTGCAGGATGCACAATCAGTGGGGCTCCTTTATCCAGCATGATCCACCCCTCTCCTTCATCGACTACAGAGAAATTTTCTTGGACCGCAATCACGCCTCTCTGCACGTTTCTACCCATACACGGTCACCACCACCTCTCTAGAATGCTTCGCTCTCCTATGTTCAAACAAAAAGATACCCTGCCATGTGCCTAGCATCATCGAGCTATTACTAATAGGAACAGTCTCGCTACTCCGCGTCAAAACCATTCTAATATGAGACGGCATATCATCCGCACCCTCATAAGTATGCTCAAAATACGGTAAATTCTCTGGTACTAAGCGATCAAAATACGCCTCCAAATCTCGGCAAGCAGAAGGATCTGCATTTTCCATCAACACTAGGCTAGAGCTTGTGTGCCGATTATAAATATTCACCATTCCTTGATCCACGCTACTCTCAGCAACAATCTTCTCCACCTCAGCAGTCAGTTCATACACTCCCTTACCACGCGTTTCTACAGTGATCGTCTTCATGAAAATCATACTGTCTCAATATTTAAATCATCTCGTAATGTCGAACTTATTCAATATTTACTTTAGATTGATTAAACAAATTAACACTCACCCTACCCAATTTCTTCTATCATTTTCTTACCAGCAATAACCCATACTGAAGCATAAGAAAAAAGTGTAATTTAGACTTGCTACACCGACACCAAATTTAATAATTTAAACGATTTAACTGAAATAAGTATAGTAATTCTTATAAATCCATGCTATGTTCAACTTGTTATGGCAATTACGAAAAGAACACGTTTTTCACGTCGCGTCCCAGATCATGTGACAGACGAAATCGTGCACGTATTAGGAGACGACGACAGTTTCTTCGGATTCAATGATCTATTCGAACTAGTTTTCGATAGACTCAAAGAGCGCAACGCAGTAAGCGGCGGCGAAGAAATGCTACGTCTCAGAGCATATGAAAAACTACAAAACCTCGTCACTCGTGGCATGGTAGAAAAGCAAGGCAAAGAATACAAAGGCTTAGCTAGACTTCCAGAAGCACACAGCACATTCGAGGCCGAATAAGTGAAAATCCAGATTTTTATGCTGGATTTTTAATACAACCAACCTTAATCATAACCCGTGTTACATATGTAGCACGGGTTAATTTTTTACCCTTCTGAAATTTCACTAACACTCACATGCTAGAACAATATTTACCAGTTGTCTTCCAGACACTCATCGCTATCGGATTTGCAGCCATTGCCCTAGGCCTCAGTGTTCTTTTAGGCAAAAAAGGGCGTACAGGCGGAGCTAAAGACACAGTCTACGAATGCGGAATGCTTCCTGTTGGAGATGGTTCGCCTAGGTTCTCAGTAAAGTTCTACCTCGTTGCCATGTTGTTTGTACTTTTTGATATCGAAGTCGTCTTCATGTATCCATGGGCACTCCAGTTCAAAGAACTCATCGCTATCAATGCAAATGCATTATGGTCAATCTTCGGTTTCGTAGGTATTCTTACCATCGCCTACGTCTACGCCCTCCGAAAAGGTGCTCTTAGCTGGAATAACTAGCTTATTTCCACCATCACATCACTCAAAAAATCACCAAAGCTGTCCTTTTAAAGAACAGCTTTTTTATGCGTTGAAATCTCACTTAATATGATAGAAACTCTCACTACCCAAAGTAACATAACTCTTATACAATCAATCATGCACACTTCTTTCTTTGCCCTTCACAAGAAATCTCGCCTCCTAATATCAGCATTTATAATATCTACAGTCTTTCAGTCCACAACACTCCATGCTACTGAACCCATAAAGACAAAACGTGCATACGAACTCATCAAAAACATCTTCCAGAAAAAGATGATCACGCGTCCTCTCGCGAATTTCCAACTCAAGTTAAATTACACAGCCAGCAAAGAATCTGATCTTAAAATAGGTGATAACTACGCACAGAAACTCCCTAAAGGCAAACACGAGATTCAACTCACTGTCCAACAACGCAAAACACGTCCATCCCTGCTCACCATGAAGCTAGATGGCGAGACCATCATCACTAACCAGGTTTTCCAGCCAAACCGCCTTCCCTCACGTTACTTTCAAGCCAAACCAAACCAATTCCCACTGCAAGGAGACTTCACGCTCTACACAACATTCTCCGCAAAAGAGGACGGCTCTCTGATCCTACACGGAGACACCACAAACCAGTGGAAAAAAAATGAGAAAACTCTCGCCATATCAAATGGAGAACTCATCTATGACGTAGGCTGGATCGGTGAAATAAGATCTAAACAGAAAGTTATCGATGGCAAAAACCACATCGCAGTATTACGCTCATTAGGTGGCGTTATCGAGCTCCACCTCGATGGTAAACTGGTAGATAAGAATGAACAACTAGCAATCAAAGACACGCCTGGCAATATGTTCCAAATCGGCCATGGCACAAATTTCGCAAAAAATCTTACCAACGGAAAAGTCACCAACGTCCGCTACTGGAAACGTAGTATTTCCAACAAAGAACTAACCGATTTAGGTGCAGGAAACCCTGATAAAGTCAATACTCCCGACCGCGTCTGGAGCTCAGCGCAAATCACTAACACCCCATCCGATTGGTTAAACGGAGAAAAAGTAACTTTATCACTCCCGAAGAAAGGTATAAAAGTTCACTCTGCCACCATCCAACCACTTGATCTCACCAATCATGCTCAGATTATCAAAAAGCTGAATAACAAATCGTTCGCTCAAGGAAAGAAACTCTATCGTAATCTCTGCATCACCTGTCACGGCGACATGCAGAAAGAAGGCAGCCTTCCCACCGCGCTTCGTTTCCACAAAGGTAAATTCAAAAATGGCAACGATCCATACAGAATGTTCAAGACCCTTGAGAAAGGCTACGGTACAATGACCGCACAACCTCAATATTCCGCAGAAGAAAAATACGCACTCATTCACTACATACGCAAGGCCTTCCTCGAGAAACAAAACCCTACTCAATACGCAAAAATAGACTCTAAATACCTCGAAAGCCTGCCGCCAGGCATCTACCAGAAACCTGTCAAAAAAAATAAACCCTCAAGAAAAATACCCTACCTAGAAATGGACTATGGCCCCTACATGATGGGCACATTCCAGATAGATACAGACATCCGTAACACTGCTCAAAAAGGCATTATGATACGCCTCGATGCAGGAAGAGGAGGAGTAACAAAAGGCAAAAGCTGGATTCTCTATGACCACGATACCATGCGTGTAGCCTCAGCCTATGAAGGAAATTTTATAGACTGGCGCAGTATCGCATTTGATGGCTCACACGGAACGCACCTCTCCATCACAGGGGACTCCATCCTCACCAATGAGAACCAACCCGTCTGGAAAAACCCTGTCACTAATGACTGGAAAGACGTCCGGGTAATCGGCCGCGATGGCAGACGCTACGGCCCACTCCCCAAATCCTGGATAAACTACAAAGGACTCTATAGAAGCGCAAACAACATCATATTAAGCTACACAGTTGGAAAATCTGAGATCAAAGAACAAGCAAGCCTCATCAGTAACAACATCTTCATGCGCCAACTACAAATAGGCCCAAGAAGCTCAGAACTCGTCACACTTCTTGGCACAAAATCAAACAAAAGAAATTTTGCTCTCGGCGCTAATTCTCCCGCAGGAACCAGTATAAAAACTAGAGACGGAAACCTCTACCTCCACATTCCTAAAGGAAGAAATAAAATCAACATCATGCTAGGATTTGGCGAGCTTAGCACCACAGACATCACTAACTCACTTCCAAAACCACTTAACTTAGATGCCCTATGTAAAGGTGGCGCTAGCCAATACCCTGAAACAGTCATCACCACGGGAACCCAAGGCACAGGAAAAACAGGCTCACCATTTCTCGTCGATGAAATAGTTCTTCCACCCACTAACTCTACACCAGGAAAAGTATGGATGAGACTTGGTGGATTTGATTTCTTCAAAAATAATCCGGACCGAGCCGCCATCTGCACCTGGCAAGGCGACGTCTGGCTAGTCGATGGGATATCTGGCAAGTTCAACAAACTAAAATGGAGACGCATCGCCACAGGACTCTTCCAACCACTCGGACTAAAAATCGTCAACAACATCATCCACGTCACCTGCAGAGACCAGATCGCAAAACTCCATGACTACAACGGAGATGAAGAAATAGACTTCGTAGAAAGCTTCAACCATGACCACCAAGTCACTGAGCATTTCCACGAGTTCGCCATGGGACTCCAAACCGACGCTAAAGGAAATTTCTACTATGCTAAATCTGCACGACACGCAAAAAAAGCAGTCATCCCACAGCACGGCACTCTACTTAAAGTCAGCCCAGATGGCGCCACTACAGAGATTATAGCCACAGGCTTCCGCGCCGCCAATGGAGTCTGCCTAAATCCTGATGGAACCTGGATAGTCACCGACCAAGAAGGACACTGGAACCCAAAAAACAGAATCAACTACGTCAAAAAAGGAGGCTTCTACGGCAACATGTATGGCTACCATGATGTCACAGATTCATCAGACAGCGCCATGCAAAAGCCGCTCTGCTGGATTACCAATGCCTTTGACAGATCACCAGCAGAGCTACTTTGGGTGCCAAAAGATGCCGCATGGGGAAAGCTCAACGGAACACTCCTCAACCTAAGCTACGGCTATGGTAAAATTTATACCGTCCCCCATGAAGTCATCGATGGACAAGCTCAAGGCGGCATGTGTGCACTACCTTTACCAAAATCTGACACAGGCCTTCATCGCGGAAGATTTCACCCTGAAAACAAGCAGCTATACGCCGCAGGAATGTTCGCTTGGGCTGGTTCACAACGCCGAGACGGAGGCTTTTACCGTATCCGCTACACTGGTAAACCTGCAAAAATGCCTACTGCCACCAGAGCCAAAAAAAATACCTACACCATAGAATTCTCTGATAATCTCCCAGCCAAAACCACATTCGCTGTGCAAGCCTGGGATCTAAAACGCACAAAAAAATACGGCTCTGATCACTTCAATCAAAGAAAACTAAAAATCACAAATACTAAAATTTCTAAGAACAAAGTCACACTCACCATCCCGGACTTAAAAGCAACCAGAGGTCTAGAAATCATCTGCTCGTTCCCAAATGGAGAAACCCGAATCATTCATGCTTCCATAAACACCCTGAAATGACTTCGCGAGGAAGCGGGGTCGAGAAGTAAAAGTCGAGCAGACGCTATTCAAAAAACTTCTATCTCATAAAAATACCTCAACTGAACAAAAACAACTTCACCCACAGTCAAAAGTCATTCATAGTCCAATCGTAAATACTATGAATAACCAAAACAATATCATCGAAGTCCGTGAAAACCTACGAAAAGAAGGCTTCAACCTCATCGATGACACCCTCACATTCTTAATCGATTCACTATCGGATGCACTCACGTCACTAGGCGAAGATGAGCTCATTCCATTCCTCCCTTGGAGAAATTCTACCCCAGACACTCTTCCTCCAGAAGGTATTCAGCAACTCTACTCAATAGGATTTCAGCTACTCAACATGGTAGAAGAACGCGTCTCCGCAGCCATCCGCCGCGAGCGCGAAAACAAAATAGGCGCTGACTCCATCCGCGGACTCTGGGCACGTACACTCAGAGATATGAAAAATCTAGGACTAGGCGAAGACCAAATCCTCGATGTTCTCAAAGACATTCACGTAGAACCCGTACTCACCGCTCACCCCACAGAAGCTAAGAGAGTAACCATACGCGAGAGGCACCGCGCCATCTACGAAGAGCTTGCAAAAAGTGAGCACCCTAAATATACCAATCGCGAACGCCGCCGTATCAAAGCAAACATTTCTGCTGCCATGGAAACGCTCTGGCGCACTGGCGAGATCCACATGACTCGTCCCGATATCAAGCAAGAACTGCGCAACGCCCTCTACTACCTACGCGAAAAATACCCTGCCGTACTAGACAGACTAGACACCCATTTCACCGAAGCATGGCGCGATGCTGGATTCTCAATAGATAAACTCCGCAACTCTGGCAAACTACCCAAAGTCACCTTCGGCACATGGATCGGTGGAGACAGAGATGGCCACCCACTCGTCACCCCAGAAGTCACCCTAGACACACTCTCAGATCTACGCTACCACTCCATCGTCCTCATGCGAAAGGAGCTAAAAGAACTCGCCTTCCACCTCACCATTTCTAGACAAGTACAGGAAATCCCAGAAATCCTAACAAACCGTATCAACGAAATTTCTCGCCAACTAGAAAATCCAGCTTACGCCGCAGACATCCTACACAAAAACCGCGAAGAACCATGGAGACAATTCGTCTATCTGATCCGCGGAATGCTCTTCGACGCCTCAAATGGTGATGGTGGATACCAGCGCCCAGAAGAGCTCGATGCTGACTTAGCTATCTTAGAAAAAACGCTACTCAGCACTGGTTGTCTACAGCTTATCAAGCTACACATCACCCCACTACGCCACAAGCTAGCAGTATTTGGCTTCCACCTCGCGACCATCGACATCCGCCAAAACTCAGAATTTCATGACAGCGCCGTCTCTCAGCTACTCGTAGCAGCAAATATACCAGATGGTGCAAATTTCGCCAACTGGAACGAAGAAAAACGCTGTGGATTCCTCAGCGAAGAGCTTCTTTCAACAAGACCATTCCTACACGACTCCATCTCTGCAGGAAAAGAAGCAGACTCAGTCTTAGACACCTACCGCGTTATCTCGAACCAAATTCACGACTACGGCATGGGCGGCATAGGAGCCTTCATTGTCTCCATGACACGCTCAGTCTCAGACCTACTCGTCGTTTACCTACTTCAGCGCGAGGCAGGCATTCTTATACAATTTGAAGACGGTCTAGCATCACCCATAGAAGTAGCACCGCTCTATGAAACAAAGGATGACCTAGACTCATCCCAAGATTTACTCGCAGGATTTATAGACCACCCAATCACCCAACGCAGCTACAGACTTCGCTATCCAGCAGAAGAGAATGGAACATCTGCACCCTTCCAGCAAGTCATGCTCGGCTACTCAGATTCTAATAAAGACTGCGGAATCCTCTCTGCTCAATGGTCCCTCTACCGCGCAGAAAAGGCGATGGTCGAGACCGCAGCCAAGCGTGGTATCCGTCTCGGATATTTCCACGGCAGAGGCGGCACCATTTCTCGTGGAGCAGGGCCTACTCACTGGTTCATGGAGGCACTCCCTCACGGATCACTAAGCGGGCATTTCCGCATGACTGAACAAGGCGAAACCATCGCCCAAAAATACGCAAATCTCTCCAATGCCACCTTCAACATCGAGCTACTCATCGCAGGAGCAGCCTCCACAACAGCCAAGCATAAACACGCACCAGCTCCAGATGATCCATGTATAAAATTCATGCCAACTCTCTCAGTAAGCTCAGAAAAAACTTACCAGAAACTACTCAATGCAGAAGGCTTCATCCCCTTCTACCGCCAAGCCACCATCATCGATGCACTAGAAAATTCTCGTATCGGATCTAGGCCATCGCGCAGAACAGGCAAAAAAGATTTCTCACTCGATGACCTCCGCGCCATCCCTTGGGTATTCTCTTGGACACAAGCTAGATTTTACTTCACAGGCTGGTTTGGCGTAGGCTCAGCGCTCAATGAAATCAAGCAAAACAATCCAGCGGATTACCAAGCACTCAAAGATGGTCTCAAGAACTCCATCTTCCTCCAATACGCACTCACCAGCGTAGAAACAAACCTCGCCAGCGCCAACCGCGAGCTCATGATCACCTACGGAGACCTCTGCACAGACGACACACTCAAAGAGCGCTTCATGGGCATCATCCTAGCAGAGTTTGATCTCACCAAAGAACTACTCAGCGATATCTTCGACGGTGACTTTGACAAACGCCGCCCTAGAATGAGCAAGACACTCGCCATCCGTGAAGCGCCACTCAAGCTCCTTCACCATCAGCAAGTAGAACTCATTAAGCAATGGCGCACCCTGAAAGCAGGAGGAAACGAAGACGCTGCAGAAGCCCTCTTCCCAAAAATCCTCCTCAGCATCAACGCCATCTCATCCGGGCTCAGAACCACTGGATAAAAGAATATGATAAAAAACAGCGCCAATATATAAACCCAGAGAAAACAGATACAAAGAATCGCTAATGATGTATAAAGAACCCCAAAAATTTCTGCTAGTACAAAAATCAAAAAACATAGCATTGCTATATATTTAACAACCCTACTATGCATAGTTTTTTCATTACCTCAGTGAAATGGTAGTTTCTTAAATATTTAGAATACTTTCATTCAGCACTCTGCATCATTTGCGATGTGAACTTCTCTCC
Source organism: Herpochondria borealis (assembly GCA_032274145.1). Classification (NCBI taxonomy): domain Eukaryota; phylum Rhodophyta; class Florideophyceae; order Ceramiales; family Ceramiaceae; genus Herpochondria; species Herpochondria borealis. The sequence goes on along the minus strand of JAVCKV010104054.1, from coordinate 23,491 downwards.
CGAAGTAACGCCCAACATTTTTTTAAAGTTCACACCTGAACAGACAGCTTCTCTAATAGCCAACACGCTCAATCTTAATATCGCAGAATCCTTACACATCACATACAAGCTCGGATCGTTAGAAATTGTTGCTACCGTTCCTGGATCAACCTCTGGAGGGGAAGTCAAAGGAATGGCCTCAACTTCAAACAAGCGCACTTCTCCGGACTTAAAGTAAGTAATAGCACCTCCCGCCACAGCGTTACAAGCCCTCACTAAATTCCGAATCTCTATAGAATCCATCGTCTCCCAATGAATAGTAATACCATTTAATCAGTTATACTGGATTAACTATTTTTGAATTGATTTCATCTTCGTAACATGATTTATTCTTCGCAAACCACATATCTCTTTTCGATTAACATGAACAACAATATATATATATCAAATCTCTAGCGGCAGCCTTGTGTATGGCTCCATTTTACAGTCATGCAGCTACTGCTTCTGCGCTATTTGAAAATTTCGAGGACTCTAATGTCCCTGGAGTACAATACACACTCCACGACTTCTCTTCAGGCACACTCGGAAGCGTCATCACTGAAAATTCTGACTTACCAGCACAAGCAGACTACGCTACCACCATCCGGTACGACGCTCATCCTAAAAATGCGATACCCGGAGACGCACTCACGAATCAGCAGGGGGACAAATACTTCGGATTTGAAGACGTTAACTCAATTTCTGGGGTCCCTGCAAATCGGTTCGCAATCCAATGGGCCAATATTGACATTTCTGCTTTCGGCTCAGACTATACGTTTTCGGCATTTTTTGGCGAATTGGATGACGGTCTCGCCGAGGATTGGGATCCTAATGACAGCATCACGATCTGGGCTAGTAAAGACAGCGCTGCATTCATACAAATTTTTGGTATCGAAGCAGAGATAGGGATCTCTGAGCCTCCACGAATAGATACCAATTTCGATGGAACTGGTGACGGAGCAGAAATCACTACTCAAATGACCCAATTCGACGTCGATCTTGGTAGTAACTTAGGAGCAGGTAACAACCTTACTCTACAAATAAGAACAGCTGGCTTAGGTTCTGGAGATGAGGACATCGCAATAGACAACGTAAGCGTATTCGGCGTGGTTCCTGAACCTAGCACTTCACTATTACTTTCTCTGTTCGGCATCTTTCAACTGCTAAGAAGATCTAGAAAATAATCTCCCTAAAAGCAATTTTTCATGAGCACCTGCATTCCTATCTAAGAATGTAGGTGTTTTTTTATTCTCTACTACCCCTCTCTTCGCAGTCGCGACCAGTGTCTGAAAATATAAAGATTAATATTTTCCATAAAAATTATCCGTCATTTCATTTATCATTGGCTTGAAGAATTTATTAGGATAACAATCATGCCATGAACTACCGATACCTAAAGATAGCAACAATAGCATTAATCACCTTATCTATGAATACCCTTTTGGCAGCTGATCAGATCAAAGTCTTAATACTTGATGGCCCTCAGATGGCACACAAATACCAGGACACTACACCAGTCTTAAAAAAGATACTCGAGAAGAAATCTTTATTTAAAGTGGATATTTCGCGCTCATCAAAAAAGAGTTGTGCCAACGGTAGTTACAAGCCTGAATTCAGCAAATATGACGTCCTTGTTCTCAATGAAGGTTATGGTGCTGCTGATTGGCCAAAAACTACCCAAAAAGCACTTGTAGACTACATCTCAAATGGAGGAGGAATGGTTTCCTACCATGCGGCAAATAACTGTTGGCCTAAGTGGAAAGAGTTTAATTTAATGACAGGTGTGGGCGGATGGGCTGGCAGGAATGAAAAAAGCGGTCCATATTTATATACCGATGATGCAGGTAAAGTGATACGTGACACATCACCTGGAAAAGGAGGAGCACATGGACCCCAGCATGAGTTCGAAATCAAGGTGAGAGATAAGAGCCACCCTATCATGAAGGATCTACCTCTTGTATTTAAGCATGGGCCAGATGAACTCTATGATAAATTACGAGGACCTGCCAAGAATGTAACCATCCTTGCAACGGCATTTTCCGCAAAAGATAAAAGAGGATCAGGAAGACATGAACCTACTTTAATGGCTATTACATACGGGAAAGGTAAAATATTCCATACCGTTCTTGGTCATCATGTAAAACAGCTTAAAGAAGGAAGCTTTGTTACTACGTTTCAACGTGGAACAGAATGGGCCGCTACTGGTAAAGTTACCATTCCTGTGCCAAAAAATTTCCCCAATCAGAAATTCGAGTAATAAAAATCTAACACCCTCCTAGTTGCCAGACACTGTAAAAAATCTTAACAACTTTCCAAAATAAACTAACATTACTTAACTCGCACTGGACCAGGATGAGTTATTTTCATCGCATTCATAGAGGCGCCTGGCATCTCAGCGTGAGGGTTCCTTATCTTAACTTTCACCTTTCCCTCCTCTATCACTCCCTCGCTAATACTCGGTGGACTATGCCGATTAGGGGTGGGATCTTTAGGAATCGTATCTCCAGTTTGCTCAGTCCATATGGCTAATAACCTTCTCGCTTTTTCTAGCGCGATAGTGTGTGATTTATCATTCACTAAATTTTTAAACTGATGAGGATCAGCACTCAGCATGTAGAGCTCTTCTTCAGGGCACGGATTAGCAAAAATCTGTTGCTGCTTCGCAGTAGTTCTCCCAGCTGCATAAGCCTTCCACTGCTCTCTACCTGCCGGGTAATGCGTGTCAGACTCATAGCTTAGATTAGGTTGATTCGGAAAATTATTCTTAATGTAAGCAAAGTCACCAAACCTCACCAAGCGTGAATGGTTCCGATACACGTGCCAATTCTGCTCAGCAAAAACCACATCCCGAATCGTGGCTGTGGAGTCTTTTAAAATAGGCATAAAACTCAAGCCCTGAATACAATCAGGATTTTTGACATCTGCTAACTCTAAACAGGTAGCACTCAGGTCTAACACGCTAACAAAACTCTTAGACACGGTCGCCTTCTTTAAAATTGCTGGGAAGTGCACTATCCATGGCGTCTTGATACCGCTATCGTAAAGCCTAGCTTTAGCACGTGGAAATGGACGGCCATTATCCGCAGCTACTACAATCATCGTATTTTCGAGTATGCCTTGGCGTTTAAGTTCCTTTGTCACTACTCCTACAAAATGATCAAAGCGACTTACTTCATGATAATAGTTTGCTAAGTCTTCTCTCGTGATTCTTGTATCCACCATATAGGGAGGGATGATTACCTCATTGTTTTTATACGCTGGAGCATGCTCACTTAGTTTCCAACCTCGATGAGCATCTGTGGAGGCAAACCAGAAAAAAAAAGGCTTATCTTTAGGACGCTTTTTCACATGGTCTAACCAATCTGAAGAGCCTCCAGGTTCTCCACCATTAGTGATTTCATCAAAAGCCCGATCTTTATTTTTAAACATATGGTTCTTTCCTGAAAGGACCGTGTAGTATCCCGCCTTTCTCAACAGCTCAGGAAAGCGTATCTGAGCTTCTGGTAGTTTCACATGCAACTCTGGAGCTCCTGTATTATGCGGGTAACGCCCAGTGATAATACTACAGCGACTAGGGCTGCAGCTACTAATCGTCAAATACGCATTATCAAAACGCATCCCTTTTGCCGCTAAGCTATCAATATGAGGAGTCTTTATTCTCTCATGTCCATAACAACCAAAATCTTGCTGAGAAATATCATCGGCAATAAAAAAAACGATATTAGGCAGAGCCTTCTCATTTGCTACTGAAGATAAGAAACTTCCTATCAACAAAACAGAAGTTAATACTATAAAATTAGAATTCATTAACTATTTAAATATGAAACATCACCCAAAATGCAAGATAACAAGGACATGGACATCCATTTCACGATATTAACTTAACTCACTCTCAAATTACTTGCAAAAACAGCAATATTTATCAATGGTTCTTAAAATAAAATTCATATTTATCACCATGTCTCTACCAAAATCACATTTTCGTTACTCCATCACACTTATTGCCTTATTGGCATGCACTAGTATCACTACCCTCTTTGCTATCGAGAAGAATAATAGAAATCGCTGGAATAAACCTACCAATAGAGGCCCTGACAAAGAAGTTCCTGGTTATCTCATAAATCTAGGACCAACGGGAGCAAGAGCCACACTTGAAAGTAAATCATTCACAGTAAAATATATTTTCAAAGGAAGTAAAGCAGATGGCAAACTAAAGCTCAATGACGTGATCACTGGAGTAAATGGTAGACCTTTTAAAGTCGCCCACACATTTGGACATCACATGACACGAATGGCAAAATTTCCGAAAATTGGCTATGAAGGCCCTATTATGGAATTTGGAAATGCTATAGAAGACTCCGAAGGTGAAAATGGTAAACTCACTCTCGCAGTCAATCGTAACGGTAAAAAAATCAAGATCGTCATTCAACTCAAACCTATCGGACGTTTCTCAAAAACATTCCCTTACAAGTGCCGTAAGTCTCAGCGCCTCGCTAAAGAAGCATCTGATTACCTATCTAATAGCAATCACCTCCAGAGAGAACGATGCCACGGCAAATGTATGTCAGGGCTTGCACTACTTGCAGCTGGAAAAATGACAGAAGCTAAAAAACTAGCCTCCGTTTGGAATAAAATTCCTAACTTTGGAGTCTGGGTATGGCCAGCTGCATATCAGTGTATTTTTCTTTCTGAATACTACCTTATCACAAAAGACAAAAAAGTTTTACCCATCATACAAGGAATCGTAGATGTCTTAGAAAAAGGTCAAGTAGCAGACATGGCTGACTACAAAGATCGCACCCATGGAGGCATGGGAAAAGTAGGGGATAAATTCCGCACAGGAGGCTTCGGTCACATTACGAACATCGATGGATACGGCACTATGACCATCACAACGGCGCTTGCAGTAAATGCATTTGAGGTAGCGAAAGCATGTGGAATAAAAGTCGATCAAAAGAAAATAGACCTCGCGTTAGCTTATCTGAAATCGAGCACTACAAAAAAAGGATACATAGGATACCACACCAAGCAAGGATCTTATGCGGCAGCAGGCAGACAAGGAATGTCCATCATAGCACACAAACTAGCTGGTGACTCATCAGCCAATAAGAAATACATCAAAATAGTATCTAAAGGACTAAGCAACTCCAAGAAATATCTAAATGATGCCCACGCTGACAGCGTGCTCTCAGTATGCTGGGGCCTACTAGGAGCAAATGTCTGTGGCGACAAAAAAGCACTCCGTGACATGATGGACTACAACAAGGCTTGGCTGAATATGGCACGTTGTCACGATGGATCATTCGTCGCTTTACCTGGCCGCGATATGCATGATAAAGGTTATTATATGTCATCCCGACTCCATCTAACAGGCTCGCTCGCTCTCGTTTTCTCTATGGAAAAACCAAAGTTGAAAATTCAAGGGAAATAAGAGAATTCATACTGCATAACATTTTTTGAGCCTCGAGAATTTTTAAAAATATCCTTAGCTTTTTAAATGCTTATGCTTGTACTGAATATGAGTATCCTTTGCTAGAATATGGTCTATAAATGATTCCAGGCATTTTTTGACAGAGGTCAACTAAATAGTAATGATAGCATAAGCAGCCTTGCCAAGTAAAATACACAGTCAACTTATTTAAGTTACTTGCAGTTAATTTTGTGTGTGTAGCAAACATCCTAAAACCCTTCTCATATAACTGCTAGCATTCTATTCGCTTGACCATTTGATTGAGTTGCTTCTTTCTTTCTGTCTTATGAAAACGATCCAAGGAAAACTCCAGGAGATACTAGCAACTACCATTTCTAAACTAGGTTTTGAACTACCAGCGGACTTTCGCATAACAGTAGCTATTTCTGCGGATTTAAGATTTGGAGATTATCAGTCTAATGTCGCAATGATGCTGAAAAAACATTTGGGCAAAAATCCACGTGAGATAGCAACTGATCTACTGGAAAATTTAGAACTCGGTGATCTAGCCACTGCAGATATTGCAGGGCCAGGATTTATCAACTTTCGAATCACTGAGAATGCATGGGCGCAGAAAGTGGAGGCTCTAATAGCAGATAGCCGCCATGGTGTGCCAACTATAGATACCCCCTTAAATGTCACGCTAGATTTCTCAGCACCAAACGTAGCAAAACCAATGCACGTGGGACACATCCGCTCTACGATCATCGGAGATTCACTATCTCGCATTGCCAAATTCCTAGGTCACCAAGTGACCACGGATAACCATCTTGGTGACTGGGGCACACAGTTTGGGATGATAGTTTATGGCTGGAAAAATCTATTGGACACTACTGCTCTGAAAGAACAACCATTACAGGAGCTACTCCGGGTTTATCGGCAAGTCAACAAGCTCTGTAAGAAAGATGAGACAGTGAAGGAGAACTGCAAGAGTGAGCTTGTGAAGCTACAGGCTGGCGATGCTGAGAATACAGCAATTTGGAGTCAGTGCGTGGAAGTCTCTAAGATAGGCCTCAATGAAATCTATGACAGACTTGATGTGAGCTTCGATCACTGGCATGGTGAGAGCTATTATAATGATCAACTAAAATCGCTCGTAGAGGCTTTAGTAACTGAAGGTCACGCCAAGGAAAGCGAAGGCGCGCTGTGTGTCTTCTCCGGAGAGAATCTAAATCCAAAACAGGATCCATTTAAGGAAAAACGTGATGACGTATGGTCTGACTTACCGATGATTGTGCGTAAGGCTGATGGAGCCTATAACTATGCAACTACTGATATAGCCACGGTAGATCACCGTCTAGAGAAATGGAATGCAGACAAGATTTGGTATGTAGTAGATGCGCGCCAAGCGCTCCATTTTCGCCAGCTATTCGACATCTCGAAACGTCGTGGATGTAGAGCAGAGCTAGAGCATGTGAGCTTCGGTACGATCTTAGGTAAAGATGGCAAACCCCTCAAAACCCGCGACGGTGACTTACCTCAGCTAGGTGATGTACTTGATGATGCTATCGCGCAATCACGCGCAGTGATCGACGAGAAAAGCGATCATTTATCAGATACAGAAAAGACAGAACTCGCTTATACCATCGGCATTGGCTCAGTAAAATTCACCGAACTCTCACATAACAGGAATTCGGATTATGTATTTGATCTAGAGAAAATGGTAGCATTACAGGGTGACACTGCGCCGTATTTGCAAAACAGCGTCGTAAGATGTAAAGCTATTTTTCGCAAGCTAAACGAAGAAGTAGATTTTTCTAATATTTCAGCCCGAATTAGCGAAAAAGGTGAAATTTCTCTCACGCGAATATTAGCACGCTATGGAGAAATTGTACCTAACGTGTTAGATGATCTTCGTCCGAATATTTTAGCGAACTATTTACTAGAATTGGCACGTAGTTATCATAGTTTCTACGAGGCATGCCCGGTGCTAAAAAGTAAGGGAGAGATTAAACTTACACGCTTAGCTCTCTGTGAGCTAACCAGCCGCATTTTGAAGCATGGTCTTGGCTTACTAGGAATAAAAACTCCTTATAAAATGTAAAGTATTATCTGTTCTATGAGTTATATGCTTGCGTCCCGAATAAATCATTAGTATTACTAATGTAATTCATGGAAGAAGATCGTTACGAAATAATAAAGTTGCTAGGAAAAGGTAGAACTGGCGGTGTGTATGAAGCTGAGGATACTACCCTCAACAGAAAAGTTGCACTTCGCAGATTCTTTGCCCAGACCAAACAGACTGAATTAGACGAATATAAAGAACAGTTTGAAAAAGTTACCCATTCTATAAGCTCGCTCCAACATCCAAATCTATTGCGTGTCTACGATGCAGGCATAGACGAAGATGGAGCCTACATCATATCACAACTTCTAGAAGGAGATTCATTGCATGATAGATCAAACGGCACTCCGCTTACCGTATACGAAGTTTACGACTTGGCTCAGCAGATACTTGACGCACTGAGTACCGCACACAGTGAAGGATTCGTACACGGCGCAATATCGCCTGGCTCCATTCTTATGACACCGCGTGCACGCGGAGGTTATCTTTACGTAATCCTAGATATGGGTCTCTCAAGACTAGCCCCTCTCATCCAAGGAAAAGAATCTCTACTCTCAAAGATGGCTGACCCTGCAATCTTAGCACCAGAGCTATTTGATGGCAGCAGCGCCACGAAGCGTGCAGATCTCTATATGCTAGGTAATATCCTCTATATGGGTCTTGCAGGCGGCCACCCATTTGGTGGCATACCCACTCCTGAAGCAGAGAGAATGCACGCAAAAGGACTCCCACCTATAACGCAATATAGGACAGACATCCCAGAAGATTTCGTTCTCTGGATAGAAAAACTAATCAGATATAACCCTGAGGAACGTCCAAAATCTGCTGTTGAGGCTCTGAAATTATTACCTAAAATGGTTGCACCAATGACAGGCAACACCACCGCTGTACAGCCCGCCGCAACTCAAAGCCAAAAATTAAATCTTGGAGTCCCTGTGACACCATCTATGGCTATTACTAGTGGACCTGCATCCACAATAATGCCTATAGGACAAAATACCACAGGATCTATGTATATTCCTCCAGTATTAAAATCTTCAAGAAATAATTCCCTGAAAGTTTTTCTCACCATCGTTATTGCCCTTATTTTTATAATCGCTCTCTTTTTTATAATCAGATCTAAAAAAGACAAAGCGGAAGCTACAAAATCAAAAACTACACATATGTCGCAATTGTTAAGCCCTCTTGCTATCGATAATAGCTAGATGTATCCTCATTCTCTATAGGAAAAAATAACGCCTTCAAAACAATAAAGCTTGGCTCGCAAATTTTCCAGAATGTGATTTCTCGCCGTCTTCACGAACGAAGCAATCGCTACTAGCTGCCCTCCTACTTAGCCCCTATACCCAAAAGGAGCGCGCTCATCTAGTTGCCTAAGCAGGCGCGAAACAATTCTCGGCCCATCCACACCAATACCGTTATGCTCCCATTCATTCGTCACCCAAATACGAAAATTTCCAACATGCTGAGCAGTTTGCTCAGACCACTCTATCGGCACATACATGTCATCGTAGTAAGAAATGGCGGAGACAGGCACCTCGTTCTTAGCCAATTGCTCTAAATCATAGAGACTTCCCCAGTCTGACTTCTGCGCCAGTATTTCTGCCACTTCTTTTAAAGGCATAAGTGATTTATAGTCATCCAACATAGCAGACGAAACCATTTCTCCAGTAAAAAGAAACTGCTCTGCATGCACATCAAATTCAGAAAACTCATCCCTAAGCTGCTCAGCTGCCCACTGAGTAGCATATCCTTCAGCATAAATTGATTCATGCATGATTGTAAAAATAGGACTATTCTCATAAGCTGACGCTTGCTCCACTTTTGTCAAAAAATACTCACTCAGAACACGGCCATTCACACCATTAACAAACGCTTTTTCTAACAAAAAATGCATCGCCTCAAAACCAGACCCACCACCAAAAAACATTCCAAGCTGCTGGAATCTACGGTCTGTGAGCTTTAAGCCACTCGGTAGAAACGCATCTTCCGTCTGAAGATAATCCACTATTTCATTCACTACACTAACATCCTCAGGATAACGCTGGAAATACAAACGATTTTTCTCCAAAACCCTCTTATAGGTTAGTCGATAATTATCTTTTATATGCTGCTTCACACAAGCTACTCCTCCAGTAATAAGCACACCAGATAGACCTTCTGGATAAAAAGAAAGATACGTTAACAAGCAGAACCCTCCATAACTTTGCCCCATTCCAAGCCACTGTTTCTCTCCTAACAATGCCTGTCTGATACTTTCAGCATCACGCACTATACTATCTGCTCTAAAATGTACCAAATACTCTGCCTGAGCCACAGCATCACCACGCTTCGCCAGCGTCTGCGGCATTACTTGGGTACTCAAGCCTGTGCCACGTTGATCTAAAAGTAATAACCGATGAGTTTTCAGCACCTCTCCACACCAACCAGAAGGAGAAGCTAGGCGAGGACTTTCCCCTCCTGGGCCACCTTGAAAATAGATCATCCATGGATGATTCTCACTCGCTCCTTTCAGCGAAACCTCACGTGCAAACACCTCTATTTTCTCACCATCTGGCACTAAATAATCTAATGGAACATCAAAGTAGTGATCTGTAATTTCTAACCCATTCGTGAGCCTAGTCACTCCACTTCTTATGTTTGCCGATTGTATTTTCATTGAGATATAATAATCTCTAAATTATTACCCATGTAAACAAAAACTAAACGAGATAAAAATGAGCCTCTCCGTTAAGTTCAATCAGAAAGGCTCATACGCCGAGGTAGGCTTACACACAAAATTTATCTATATCCATTTTTTCTAGACTCCTCATTACATACGAGTATACAAAGTGATTTTATAAAAGTTACTGCATTATTATTCACGAATTGTAAAAAGTTTACCCATCGTCCATTTTAAACCATAAAACGCAGCACCCAAAGGGCCTCGTATCTTACTCTGTGAAAACGATATATCTAACTTACTGAACCTAGAAAATTTTTGAAACTGGCTCATCGCCTCTTTCATACTAAAAATCTCTTCTTCTATCTTAGCCAGTATTTTCTCTAATTCTAACTTATCCTTGAGCTCTTTTGCTTTCCGATACATCGCCGCTATTCGTACTTTCCGTTGCTTCAATTTAACAAATTTTGCCCTCTGAGCTATTCCCTCGCGCGTCTGATCTGAGACTGAAATTTTACGATAAGTTACATTGCCTAATTTGCCAATATAATCCATCATTCCCACTAGATTCTCTGCAGGTACACGGACCGAAAATGAAGCATTTTTAGAACGATCATCTCGTTCATCGTAACTCAATAAATAACCACCTTGTTTTAAAATGATCTGCTCTATTTTCTCACCGACCTCCCTCACATTCTCTACTTTGAGATTCATAGAGCCAGTCTTAACCACAATTCTTTTCTTACTACTCACACTATTACGATTCAGCCCTCCATCAATACTAGACTTAAGGACACCAGGAGGAGCAATAAATGTTGGTGCTCTAGAGTAGCCTGAAGTTGCATTACCACAATTACTCAATAAACCGAACATCCCAAGACCCAGCAAGCCACCAAGCACTTCACGCATTTTTTTCAATATCAACCTATTCATAGTGCTGCAAAAGTAGCATTTAAAATTTACCAAGCAAGCATAAATGCTAAATATTTAGCATTTAATGAATCTAAGCGAATGGTTTTAATAAGAAACTATGTCACTAGGAGTTGTTATTTAAGAAGAACTAAGTATATTCAATAATATGTCTAAGCTACATAACGACTCACTAACCACAAAAAACATAGCTACAAAAGCAGACTTATTAGCCCGTATCTGGTGGCTACGCGCAGCACTCTTTTTATTGATCTGCTTTACCATAGTATTCCCATTCACCAAAACAGGTAAAGATGCAGTTAGAGCATGGAATAGGCCCTCACCAAAGCAGAAAGTAAGCTCTAAGCCTTTGCTTTCTCCAGAAGATCAACCGATCATAAAACCTTTAACAAAACCACTCGAAACACCCGAGGCAATAGAAGAACCTCCCCCCTCCATCATAAAACCTGATCCCATCATCGCAGTCAAACGAGATACGGACGTGAGACAAACTCTCAGAGGCTTTGACCTAAAATACGAAGCAAAGTTCCCCACAGGTAAGCAAGCATCAGTAGAGCGTAAACGTAAAGACAGCTACGTTGCAAACTTTATCCTCAATGTGAAAATGCCAACTCCTGCCACTACAGCCGAGCAACTAGCAGCAATAAACCCTCACCTCACAACAATGCTTCCTGGCCTAAAAGCTCTCACTAAGAAAAGTAAAGTTTCACCCTTTTTTACCCAGCTCTACAACAATAAAGCCGCTCGCCTAAAACGCGAAGTACTCAATCTCGGCAAAGTCCTCACCAGCCATAATTTTTACGACTGTGAAACCATGCTAAACTTAAAACATCCTACTAGCGGCAGAAAGGTATTCCTTTTTCAAGCTGACATGGATGTAGTAACAGATGGATCAGATGGAGACCGCCTAGCAGTGATGCCAGACTCCGTAGTAAACTCAACCTATTATCAACCATTCACAAGCTACAGCTGGAAAAAAAAGACCCGAAAACCTAACCCCATGGTTAAGGGCTGGGAGCAACGTATTAGAAATGCTAAAGCCGAGATCGCACTATCTAGCACCAAAACAGCACGGAAAAATTGGCTCCGTAACAGAATAAAAATGCTGCAAAGAGGCATTGCCGATATGAAAGCCCATAGCTTCCTCATCGCTGAACATGATCCCTTTATCGTAATAGCAGTCAATAAAATCATTGCCGCCAGACGCCAAGAAGAAGTTCCAGGTGTAGGAGACTACGTAGCAGTCATTCACGGGGATAAAATTTACCCCGCAATCGTCGGAGATGGTGGCCCTACATTTAAAGCGGGCGAAAGCTCACTTCGCTTAGCAAAGGAAATAAACCCAGCCGCCACTTCATACAACCGTCCAGTCTCCACACTCGGCGTCACATACATCGTATTTCCAGGAACTGCACGTAGACCTAAACGCGCTCCAGACTATGATGAATGGCATAAGGAATGTTCTAAATTACTTAAAGACATAGGAGGACTAGGAGCAGGCTATAAACTACACCGTTGGAAAAATACACTCACTTCAACAACAACAAATAATTCCCAGCCCCTCATCATACCAGATGGAAATTTTGGTCACACATTCACACCATCTAACTAAGACCGATTTCATCTATGAAAAAATGTATTATCTGGCTAAGAAAAGATCTTCGCCTAACAGATCACCCAGGCTTTGCTGAGGCACTTGAAAATGGCTATCACATTATTCCACTATTTATCTGGGATAAAAGCGAGCATCAATGGCAAGAAGGCGCTGCCTCACAATGGTGGCTTCATCATGCACTCACTGATCTACAAAAACAAATCCAAGGAGTAGGAGGAAACCTCATTATTCATAAGTCTGATTCTAACAGGGACAAAACAAAATTCATCAACTCCCTAACAGAAATAATACATCACTATCAAGCAGATGTCATCTACTGGGGAAGACGCTACGAGCCAGAAATAGTAGAACGTGACAAAAAGCTAAAGACTTCTCTAACAGAACAAGGATTTAAAGTGAAATCTTTCAATACTCACCTTCTATTAGAACCTCATACCATACAAAATAAATCAGGCTCCCACTTCAAAGTTTTTACCCCATACTGGAAACACTGCCTCACACACAACATCGAGCAAGTACGCTCTATTAGTAAAAATCAATGGGATAAAGCAGTTTGGGACAAACAAGCTTCACCTAACAGCATTGATGATCTGAATCTACTACCCACTACACCTTGGGATAAAGATTTTCCTCGACACTGGCAGCCTACACGCACCGCTGGAATCGCCAAACTAGCAGCCATGGTAGATTCAAAAGCGAACACCTACCAACAACTACGTGACACTCCTGCCATCGACGGGACATCTCAGCTCTCTCCCTATCTCCAATGGGGACAAATCAGCGCCCGCGAAATTTATCATGCATTCAAAGCGAGCTATAATGACAACGTAGAGAAAGGCTATCTCCGCCAACTCTTTTGGCGAGAATTCAGCTACCACCTCCTCTTCCATGAGTCACACACGCCTAACAATCCACTTAGGCCAGAATATGAAACGTTCCCCTGGAAAAGAAATGAAACCTATCTCAAGGCCTGGCAAAAAGGTCAAACTGGCTTTCCTATCGTAGATGCAGGAATGCGCCAACTCTGGCAAACTGGATGGATGCACAATCGTGTCCGCATGATAGTAGGCTCACTCCTAGTCAAACATTTTCTTCAAGACTGGCGTGATGGAGCTAGCTGGTTCTGGGATACACTCCTAGATGCAGACCTAGCGAACAATACAATGGGATGGCAATGGATCGGCGGCTGTGGAGCTGACGCCTCACCCTACTTCCGCATCTTCAACCCAATCATCCAAGGCGAAAAATTTGATACAGATGGAAGCTACGTTCGTAAATACTGCCCAGAGTTAAAAAATGTTCCAGATAAATACCTGCATCAGCCATGGGAGATGTCAGCACTGGAACTAGCCGCAGCAGGAGTCACGCTAGGTAAAACCTACCCCCACCCCGTTATTTCACACAGAGACGGCAGAGAAAACGCACTCGCAGCCTACAGCAAATTTAAAACGAGCTTAGGTAAATAAAGGCAACCGTTCCACAAACCAGTAAACAGCAATACCCGCAATCACAAATGTCACTATCATCCTAAACAATCTATCCACTTTTTCTGAATAATTTTTCCGTAAATATACAAGAAAGCTAAAACTCATCACAACTAACACAACTTGTGCACATTCTATGCCAATATTGGCAACAAGAAGAGGAAATAACCACGCATCATCACTCAGAAATTGTAATGTGCTTCCTAGACTACCTGCAAAACCTAGTCCATGCACAAAACCAAACATAGCAACCGAGCTATAACGCCAAACCATCTTAGCCTTCATGATATAACTCTCTATCGCTATAAACGCGATACTCAGAGCGATAACTGCCTCAATATATCCTGATACACCAAAACTATAAACTGGAAACATCTGAGAAACAACAAGTGCCATACTCAAGGAATGCGCCGAGGTAAAAATAATCGATAACCATAACAATTGTCTAAGACCTCCAGCCATTAAACACATGCCAAAAATAAAAAGAATGTGATCTAGGCCATCAGGAATCACGTGCCGAAATCCCAAAATAAACAAATCAATCACTGCAAACCTAGATTCATTTTCTTCAGCTAATAAACCATCACCTCCTATAGTTGGTGACCCTACAGAAGAATCAAAAAGCGTATAACTCTCACTTGATTCTATGATATTGAATGCACTCTCTGCATCCTCTTTACCAATCCTAGCTATTACCAGCTTAGGAAATTCCCCAGCATGAATCTTTATCGAGACACTCCCACTATGTTGCTGCTCAGGAATAAGCTCCACATTATAGTAAGCTCCCGCATTTAATAATTTAGGGAAATTATAAGGTGATGTTTTAAAATCAGGAAATCTTATATCATAGCTAATCTCCTTGCCATTTGATTCAAAACTCAAATAAGAACGCAAATACTTTTTCGCTTCTTTTCTTAAAACTGTGTGCTCTTCATCACTGCGAGATACTAACCACTCCCTCAGTGGCTGTGGAGCATTTTCCACTTCTCGAACTTCTGGTATCGCATAGGCGACATCAAAGTTCACCAAAACTAGCTCACGATCTTCTTTAAAATCAGCATAAAACTGCTCTACAAAGTGCGCCTCTACTTTAGGGAAAGTGAACAGCACACTGAACAACAGTGCTTGATATAAGTACCTCACTCCTGTTTGATAGATAATTAATTATTTGAAAGTGATTTTAACACCACGCCTTCTCCATTCCTTAGTAATATCCTCTTCAAGCTGTTCAAAAGTTCTACCATCTAATAAGAACTTAATCGCATCTTCACCTTTTTTTCCATTAATTAGAGCATTTAAAAAAGCATTAATATTCTTTCGATCTCCATCCTTATCAAAATGGAAAAAATAAGTCGTTATTAAGGCTCCTAGACCATAATTGAAATTTCCATTAGCTGTAAACTGCTTATAAGTCATAAGCATAAAGTTTTTCAAATTAGGAGCAGATATTTTATCCCCTAAATGGCGTCCTCTTCCATCTTTTCTTGAACCTGCAGTAACATACGCTTTAATGGCTCTTACAGAGCTATTAACCATGAATTTACCAGACTTATATTTAGTAGCTCCTACATACTCCGCTAGGCCTTCGGAAAACCACCCCATCGCGCCTGAAGAAAAATACTCTAAGTTAGCAAGTTGATGAGCGATCTCATGTGATAATGTTTTATTTGATTTTTTATAATCATACATATAAGAACTTCCTACTTTCTTAACACCTAAACTCACAAGAGGAACCATAACAACCCCTTTTCCAGACATAAAGACACCTGCTGAACCCGGTGGTCCTCCATTCTTAAAATAAGATGCCTTAGTTTCGAAAAGTAATATTTTAAACTTATGAGAACCTTCTGACAGATGTGCTCTTGCCATAAAAACAGGTAATTCCTGACAATAAAGACGAGTTGCTTCGAATAGCTTAGAGAAATTCTTAATGATATTCTTAGAAACTCGCACATCACAAATAAATTCATAATTTGGACTATGATAGATGAATTTTTTTTCTTCCTTGCTTTCTTTGATTATTTTAATCTCTGGTAATGGAGCTTTAACTAATTTAGGCCATTCCCCATCGAAATTTTCTTTGAGGCCATACTCCTCCTTTAAAGCTGGCGTTCTAGCCCAGCTCATCTTCCTGTTAACCCTTTTAGTAGAATTTTTTGCTACAGGTTTAGAAATCTTATTTTGACCAGCTATCTTAGCAGCTTCAGCTTGCTTGCCTTTCAACTTAAATCTTATAGCACCATGCTTTTTCTCATGGAACAGCAATTTTACACGTTTACCTTCTGGATTAGATACTACAGCCAGCACAACATTCGCTAACTTTCCGGACCATCCAACCCTTTGGTATTTATCATCTCCAAATTGGACTTTCGGTAATACTATCCTATTACTAGAAAACTTAGAACTCAATAGCTTACTCCATTCAGCTAATTCTCTGCCCAATTTCTTCTTAGAAAATTTCGCAACTTTATCTGAACTAATTAATTCCACACATAAAGTTTGGACTAATTTACTTTCAGAGTGAGTATATATTTGCAATTCACTAACTGGTTTTAGCCATAGGAACAATCCTTCTTTATTACATTGATAAACATTATTTACATCACTTTTTTTCCAATCCATTGAAGGGTATTGTTTTTTAACATCATCTAAATTAGATTTCCATAAATCTGTAGAAGATACTATCTTCTCTATATCTTTCACTTCAGCTGATAAGCTACAAAGACCTATTAAAGAAATTAATAGAATAGAAATGAAATGGTCATAAATATTTTTTAACATAACCACAGAAAACAAGAAAATCAGCTTCTTACAAGTAAGAAATTATGATGCGTGCTGGCTCATTAATATGGCGATTTACAAGAGACACCACACAAGCACCAATAAACGACTACATATACCATGGGTGTCCAAAGTTTTACGCCCCTTGATTTCTAAGGTCTCGGTAGCACTCTTTGGCTGAATTTAATTAGAAATAGACAAAGTTAGCCGAGCCTAAAAAGACAATAATAAGTCATAACATAATAATGATAAGCCTATAGAGAATATTTTGAAGTTAAGATAACCTTGGATATCCATGATATGATCCACAGCATAATCAATTTTTCATTGCTCTTTAGCCTGTCACGCGCATTGGCATAATGACGTAGAGAAATGACCCATCGATGCGCACCACTCCCGGGCTCATTTCATCAATCATATCGATGTATACGCTCTCAGCGCTCAGGTTCTTTAGAGGAGCCATCAGGAACTCAGGATTAAATGCTATGGCGAACTCTTTGCCTGAATACTTAACATCAATCTGCTCTGTAGCTTCTCCAACATCCTGTGTATTTGCCATCACATCAACTGTATTAGGCCCGAATGCTAGTTTTACTGAATTTGATTTATCTGTAGCAAGGATAGATACACGACGCACTGTTTCCAAAAATGCCTCACGCCCAACCTCCACACGCTCTGTTGTATTACTAGGTATCACCTGGCGGTAATTCGGGTAATTACCTTCGATCAATTTAGAAACAAGTAAACTTCCATTGATCTCAAAGGAAACTTGGCTTTCATTCAGACGCATATGTACATCTCCTTCTGCCTTTAACAAACGCTGCAACTCATTCACCGCTTTCGACGGGATAATCACATCACATTCATTACCAGCAGAAAATTCTAAATCATTCTCAACCATTGCAAGACGACGGCCATCAGTCGCAACAAGGCTCATTTTACCTTCTTTAAAAGAAGCATAAATACCGTTCAAGACATAACGAGTCTCATCAGTAGAGATGGCATAAGAAGTCTTCTTTAACGCATCTAAAAGCATCTCTTGACTTATTCTAAATTCTTTAGCGTCTTCAAAAGTAGGTAATGGAGGAAATTCATCTTCACCAAGACCAATGATTTTGAAAAATGATGGCCCGCATTTAATGGAAGCATGATTCTTATTATCTACTGAAAGCTCCACCAACTCGGCTGGCAACTCACGCACAATACTAGATAAGCGCTTAACTGGTAACGTAGTAGAACCTTCTTTAGAAACTTCAGCACTCACAGTCCCTACCACGCCTACGTCTAAATCAGTGGTCGTCAGCTTAAGTTGACCTCCACTCGCCTCTATCAATACGTTAGATAAAATTGGGAGTGTCGTGCGATTTGTTACTACATGCTGCACCTGAGAAAGCGCATCGATGAATGCTTGTTTAGAGATAGTAAATTTCATGTTGTTCTTAGTGTCCGAAGTTCTACAAATTAATGCACCTTACATGCTAATAAGGTGCCCTGAATAGAGACAAACTGAACAGTCCTCATGCGATATCAAGCATTCTTTAGCTAAATATCACCGAAATACAATATATTGTATCTAAATCAACATCTCCCACTAGATGAGCAACGAATAAAGCCATTAGCTACAGTAATCACACAATCAGCTACTTAAGCTCTCTGAAGCATTGCGCTAAGAAGATCTATAGTATCACGCGTAGAATTTTCTTTAAATATACGCTGCTCCACTTTCTTCACCGCATGAATCACAGTACCGTGATCACGCCCGCCGAAAGCATCGCCAATCTCCATCAATGAAGATTGAGTAAGCTTTCTACTCAAATACATCGCCACCTGTCTAGCAAATGCCACATTTGCAGGCCTCCTACGGCTCGTCATGTCAGCGATGTTAACATCAAAATGCTCAGATACCGATTTCTGAATACTATCAATAGTCACTTTCCGAGAACCTTCCTCACGTAAAATATCTTTCAGCAAATGCTCCACTCTTTCTATACTAATATCTTTACCTCCTAGAGAGGCAAACGTTGCCACCCGCACCAAAGCTCCTTCTAGCCTTCTAATGTTAGATTTAATCTTATCTGCCAGAAAACAAACCAGCTCATCAGGAAGCTTAGTCTGCCAATCATCCATTTTGCGCTTCAGAATAGCCAGGCGAGTCTCCATCATCGGCACCTGTAGCTCCACAGTAAGACCGCTCTCAAAGCGAGACACCATCCGCGGATCAAACTTTTTCACCTCACAAGCAGGTCTATCACAAGACAAAACAATCTGGCTCTGAAGATCTAACAACGTATTAAAAGTATGAAAAAATTCTTCCTGTGATCTCTCCTTACCTGCAAGAAACTGAACATCATCAATAAGCAACACATCCGCTCTGCGGTATTTCTTACGAAACTTATCTAGATTCCCCTTCTTCACCGCGTCAATAAACTCATTCGTGAACTTCTCAGAAGTTAGATAAGTAACCTTTGCATCTGGGTTCTTTCTCAAAATCTCATTACCGATAGCCTGCATCAAATGTGTCTTACCAAGTCCCGAACCACCATGTAAAAACAATGGATTATAAGAAAAACCAGAACCATTTGCCACTGCAAAACATGCTGCATGAGCAAACTCACTATTATGACCTACTACAAATTTATCAAAACTATACTGAGGGTTTAGACCCACGTTTTTCATGCGCCGCTCAGCCTTACTGCTCATCTTGGGAGCTGCTGCACTAGTTTCACCAACCTCACCCATCTCTTCACCATCTTCACCATGCACGCAGACTACTGCTTTTACCATCGGATCCAAAATGTCCGAAACCGCATTCTGTAATTCTGGCATAAAATTCGTTTCTATCCACACCTGGTGAATATCATTCGGCACAAAAATCTTAAATTCTGAATCAGAAAGCGAAACCTCAGAAACACCAGAAAACCATCGATCAAATGCATCACCACTCACAAACTCTGCGAGCTTTTCAGAAATAGCTGACCATACAACTTCTCCTCCCTTCGCTTTATTTGATCGTTTTGCAGATTGAGTAATCGTTGCTGGCTGGCTGGCTTCCATTGTCGTATAGTTAAATTTGAAATTGTAAGAAAAAAGGGCGAAATTAGCGCTCTGTGTACAGTGTAGAAAAAGCTACCTTAGTGAGCGGAAATAATTATTACACTGATCTCGAAAAGTTAGACAAAAACAATTTATTCGTGAAATAAATTAGAGTCTCGAACTTCCCTTTCCACAAGCTGTTCCACACAATAAAAATTTTATTCCTTGACCCTTCACTTAGTTAAGAACAGTGAAGCATATTTCCAGCCATCACACGTAAACCATTGTAAACAAATAAGTCCACCACTCCATCAAAAATCTAACAATTAATTAAACCGTAACATTTTTTCAAAAAACACTTAACTTCTTCATACACAATCAATACACTCATTTGCTAAAAACAAAATAATATATTACATGAAATCCAAGATCCATAAAACACTAATACCCATCATTATTATTCTCCATCATTCACCTAAATTTCAAGAAAATCGAGTGAAATATCTAATGCCACCGCACTATGCGTCAGCGCGCCTACAGAAATAAAATCAACACCAGTCTTCGCTATTTCCGCAATCGTCATTTCATCCACTCCACCGCTAGCCTCCAGCTTCGGCAGCAGCAGCTCACCGCGCATCTTTACCGCCTCGCACATCTGCTTATTAGTCATATTATCTAGCAACACATGATCCACTCCCTCTAATCTCAAAAAAGCCTCCACTTGTTCCAGACGATCAGCCTCCAGCTCCACCTCCACATTAGGCTTTTCACTCTTCAACCTTAAAATAGCCGCCTGGATATCATCCAGATCGTGCTCAGCCACCAAGTGATTATCCTTTACCATTGCCCTATCATAGAGCCCCATTCTATGATTCATACCACCACCCTGAGTCACCGCATACTTCTCCAGCTCACGCCATCCAGGTGTCGTCTTTCTCGTATCCAACACATTCGCCTTAGTGCCTTCAGTCAGATCAACAAACTTTGCCGTCTTCGTAGCAATCCCAGACAACCTCTGCATAAAATTTAAAGCGACACGCTCCCCAGTTAATACAGATCTCGCAGGACCCCGTATCTCCATAACATAATCACCTTTAAACACCTTACTACCATCAGGCATCAAAATATTCGTCTCGATAGCCGCATCCACTCTCTTGAATACGCATGCAGCTATTTCAAGACCTGCAACAACACCATCCGCCTTCACCAGCATCATCGCCCTAGCTTGCACCTCTGCTGGCACAAAATACTCTGAAGTCACATCTCCAGCTCCAATATCCTCAGTGAGAGCCAACTCGATTAATTTTTCTACGTGTTCTGTCATATCTAAAATATGACTTATCCGCACAGAAGAATAAACTATAAACTAGCCCTACTCTGAACTTCCTTATTAAACTTGCCATTCCCACTTTTTCACACTTCACTCCTCCCATGCCTACAGAAATGCAACACACCATCGCAGCCTCCGCTTCACTTGAGGGAACATCACTGCACACAGGACAAAAAGTCACGCTCACCATAAAGCCAGCACAAGCTGGTCATGGATTTAAATTTCGCCGTGTAGACCTCCCAGACCAACCATTTATCGATGCTGATGTCAGCAAAGTCCAAACCGTAGAACGCGCCACCACACTCGCAGAAGGCTCCGTGAAAGTACACACCGTAGAGCATATCCTCTCAGCCCTCACTGGCATGGGAATAGATAACGCACTCATAGAAATGGACGCGAATGAACCACCCATAGGTGATGGCTCATCAGCTCCCTATGTAGAGCTCATCAAAAGCGTAGGCCGCACCCAGCAAGACCTCCCAGCCAAAGTATGGGAAATTCGTGAACCTATTCATTTCGACAACAAAAACGGCTCTACCATCACAATCGTTCCAGATAAAGAATTCCGCGTTTCAGTCACAAACATCGGACCAGATGGTAGATTTACACAATTTTTCTCATCCGTAGTAACCCCAGAAATTTATGAAAAAGAAATCGCACCCGCCAGAACCTTCGTCTACTACGAAGATGTAAAACCACTTCTCGACAAAGGGCTCATCAAAGGCGGATCTATCGAAAACGCAGTCGTCATCCGCGGTGAAGAAATCATGAGCAAGGAACCTATGCGCTTCAATAACGAGTTCGCACGCCACAAAGCACTCGATCTCATAGGCGACCTCATGCTAGGTGGGAAGCGTATCACAGGCCACGTCATCTGCGTCCGCCCAGGACACGGCCCCAACACACAAATGGCAAATATTCTCAAAACAGAATACACCCGCATGCGCTCCATGGTACCACCGCTCAAGATCCCAGAAGGAGAAGCGGTATTAGACATTAATGACATTTCTAAAATCCTACCACACCGCTACCCGTTCCTCATGGTAGACCGCGTCGTAGACTTCGAAGGTGACAATAAATGCACAGGCATCAAAAACGTCACCATGAACGAGCCATTCTTCCCAGGCCACTTCCCAGATCACCCAATCATGCCAGGCGTACTCCAAGTAGAAGCCATGGCACAAGTCGCCTCCATACTCATGCTACGCAAGCCAGAGAACCAAGGCAAGATAGGCTACTTCATGAGCGCAGATGACGTGAAATGGAGACGCCCAGTCCTACCTGGCGACACCTTATTCATAGAAGCTGAAATCCTAAAAATCCGTCGCAACATAGGCTTTGCCTCATGCCGCTGCCTAGTCAATGGAGAAGTAGTCTCATCAGGCGAACTAAAATTCGCTCTACTAGACAACTAAGTTACGAAACAAATAATGATTAAGAGTCTGCCGGACTTTAGCTCCGCAAGAGTTCAAAAGCCTGCTACACTATGATCATATCTCGAGCTTAAAAATTATAGCACTCATTTTCAGTTTACAATTAAAGTCCTAACAACGAAGTTTTAATTTTTTTGGGGGAAGGAGGAAATTGTAGCGGCATGTTTAAAGATTTCTTCTGCTCGGCATTTCAATACTTTTCTTATCTTACTCGAGTAGTGGAATAATCCTATAAAATATTTATTCTCTTGGAATTCTTTAGCTAAAAGAGTTAGGTAGATGAAATGTGTAATTATTAATTCTTGATCCACACCAGGAGACGCTCTCCATAAATCTATATTATCTATCGATATTGCTGATGCAAAATAGGCTGAAGTAAAATTTTCAGGCATATCGAAAACTATCTTAATATGATCACAAAAACTAATATCAGACAGAGCTAAAATACTATTAATTTCACATATCTTACTAAAAAAATAATCAACATTATTAAGACTGCATATAATTTCCGTATCATCTACCTTTTTAAGAATATAACCATCATTAAGAAGGTGTTTATCTTTGTAGTAATTAACATTTTCTAAAGTAACATTGTAAGCGTCACAAAAAGCACCCTATTGACAGGCTACTTTGGGAAGGCGATTTTTAGTTTCGGCAATGGCTTTTGGGG
>JAVCKV010103943.1:0-20212 GCA_032274145.1 Herpochondria borealis | reverse complement strand
GTTCCAAGGATTTGCCAGATTGCTGTCAAGAGTGTATAGCACATCCCAAGTATTGAGCTTTTTTAAGAGTGTACTAACTATAGCTAGCAAAATGAGAAACGAGCTTGAAAGGTCAGTGCTGCACAGCCACTCACATTCAGGGAAGGCTACTACTGATCGTAGAATTCCCACCACCTCGCTATTCTCAAGTACGCTGCAGCAGTAGGTGGCTAGTGGTTGGCAGCAGCATGAAAGACCTCTCCACTCAGACTTTGTACGGTCTTTCGGGGCCAGCTGCTTTGATTCCTCCTACCAAGGTTCATGCCAATTGAACCAACTCGCTTTGGAAAGGCGTCATACCATTGTGCATCGTAGCATTATTGAATGGAAAACAGGGGATATGTGCATCTATCTAAAATTCGTTGCAATGGAATCGGACGCTGGTTGTTTCTACGCTTGGAGTGGGGTGTATTCCGTAAAATGTCAACTACTACTCAAGTGAAGCGAGGCCCTCGACGATCCCCCCATCCCTTACTGGCATCACTACCACTGCTGCTACCTCCAGCGTTTGCCAATTTCTCGCCTTCTGGGATCTCAGCTGGAAACTTGATGACCTTTCGATAGCCCGTGAAGTCATCACCACTTCCAATTTGGGAGTACCGGTGCCCCATGGAGAGATAAAACCAGTATGCAAACCCAGACCCTGTTTTTCAAAATACCATCACCGTACGTATCTCTCATATCAAACTTGCAGTTTGTTCCAACAGGGATATCGAGGAACTCCATGAAGTGCCGCGAGCTGTTTCGGTAGTGCCGCGAGCTGTTCCGGTAGTGTGACCAGACTTGATTACCTCTCTGGTGTCCATATTGATCATTCGCCATTACGTCTCTGCGGGGCATTCGTCAGTCACTCCATTGAGAAATACAAAGGTCATGGTATCATCATCGGTAGCTAGCTCTCGGGAACCCTTTAGAAGGAGGTCTTGTTCTTCAAGGGTGGCGAGCTCATGGTTTGGTGGAGCCGAGAACGAAGGGTTGCTGACTGGACGGTCTCAAGGAGGGCTAGTCCGGCAATCAAAAGGAGGCAAGAATAGTTCATGTTGGTATTCTTTGGTGTCAGTTGTCTTTGATTTCGCTCTGCTCAAATTGTGAGGAGATGGGACAAGCAGTCTTTTTTCGATTTTGTCATTCGGCATCAAAACGATACATTTTGGTCTCAAGTCGTGTCGTGGTTTCAAAAACTCGAACACCCATAGCGCTAAAATATTCGCCGCGACATCCATTTTAGCCGCCAGCACGGGACTCAGGCGAGCCGACTGGGATTGCCGACCTTGTGGCCTATGTTGTGTGTATTAGTCTACGAGTAACTTATAGTATTTTATAGAATCAATGGTGCGGACTTCATGATGCGGACTTCATGATCGGAGACATGTTTGAACCATGTAGACAGTCGATTGAGTCGATCTGTGCTGTGGCCTGACGGAAGCTATTAGCTTGAGGAATTCCTCGCTATTAGTCTCGGAGTGAGTTCGATCCGTTGGCGTAGCCTCTCTAAATTATACCCAGCTAGTCGTTGATGACAAGAGCGTTTCTGGGAAGCAGACTATGCAGTATCTAACGTTCCTGTATTGTTCAAACACAGGGATCGCCAGTCAGCTAGCCATTCCTGAGCAAACGCGGCGCGATGCTCAGGGCCTGCTCCCTCTGTCCCACCAAACTCCATGGCAAAATGAGAGAAATGAATGGCATGTTTGTCCTTGGTACGCTTGCAGATACGGTCCCGCTTTGTATGTTTCGTAATGACTTGACCTGGCACTACATGACTTTCTCGTACATAGGGAGCATTGTAGTTGACGTACAAATCATGGAGCGCAAACATATCGCTCCAAAAGACTTCTGACTTGTTACCAAGAGCATTATCAATCAAAAGATGCGCCATCCGATTAAACTCTATGGCAGATCCAGAGACCAGGTCCGGAACACCACCGTTCTTGCTGTACTCGTGTACCGTCAGTTTGCCCTCATTGGGCAGTTTGACATCAAACGGGTGCAATGGAAACGTATCATAGTCAGAGATCCAGCCCCCTCCAACAACGCTCATGGCGAGCCATCTGAGAAAGCAATATCGATCGTAAACCTTCATTTGCAAAGTACCCAGAAGATTGTTGAGTCTCGCGAAATCAGCATGTTGTTGAGCCGTTTCTAAGCCAATAACTCGAGGTTCCCAGCCTTGGCGCGTCCACTCATCCTTCCAAGCTTGTATCAGCTTCTGGTCAGCCTCATTGGTCATTCCAGTTTCTCCCTCTATGAAAGTATAGAACGTGTACATGATTGGTCGTTGACCAGTGCCTTCTCCGCCCTGTAGCAGCTGAGCTCCATTTGAGAGGTAGCCTTGATTGCGTGCAGTTGATGCAGAACCACGAAAGTTGTACACCACCTCTTGCAGCCTCCGAGTCGATGTGACTTGACGAGTTTCGGAAGACCCCCCTAAAACTGTTGCAGCTCTGCTCAAATTCGTTTCGGGTGGGCTCAACAACTGCAACAATGTGCCCAGAATCATCAACAACCCGACTGATACGTAGAGTCGCCTACTACGAGTATCATTCAGCATCTGTACGCTCTCCATCACTGACCTTGTAGGAATCGTCCGGGAGTTCTCTTTGTCCGGTTGTCTCTCTTGTTGATATGGGTTGGTTGCGAGAGATTCTCGAAAGGCGTGAAAAGCTCGTTTTGTGAGCGGCTTTTCCGCCATCCCTGGATCACGAACTGCGAGTCATGAGTCACGAAGCTTCCCCTGTCAAGGCACACTGAACTTACCAGTAGGTAGACCTACTACACAGCGCAACCTCTTCACGTGTATTGGGTATCGCTTGTCACGTAACCCATCGCTATTGGGGCTGAGTCGAAGATTCTTCTACAATAAACAAATAAGTGCATAGCAGCTAGCAAGGAGAGTGGAGGCAGATAGTAAGTGCAGCATAGTGTCTACCATCTGTTTATTTATGGTTCCTTGACACTGATTCCATCACTTCCAGCAATAATCACTGCCGTGGCCATGTCACAGAACAAACCATGATCGACAACTCCGCATACATTCTTGATTTCCTTGGCCATTGTGGCGGGGTCCTTGATGTTCTCTTCAAAGTGAAGGTCGACAATGTAATTTCCATTGTCCGTGACAGCAATGTCATCACCATCATTTGAGTTGTTGGAGGAAGATCCCATTCGAAGGACAGGCTTGGCTCCAGCGCACGAAGGCAAGGCACCGACTGTTCTCATGGTGTGTTCGTGGCAAAAGGGAGTAATCTCGACGGGAACGGGGAAACCAGGACCAAGACCATCGACAATCTTGGATTCGTCGACTGTAGAAAGAGAAAGAACAAGACAGTTTGATGAGTATGGGCTAGTCCAACAACTTGACGAATAGCGCGACAGGCTAGTGACTGACTGGAGGGGGGGGGAGAGAACATCAGCCACCCACTTCTGTTTTTACTCACCAATCACAATAAACTTGTCAGACACAATCTCCACCATCTTCTCACGAAGCAGAGCACCTCCACCTCCCTTGACCATGTTGAGACCAGGGTCAATCTCATCAGCTCCATCAATGGCAACATCGAGCTTGGAGTGAGTATCGAGTGTCACGAGAGGAATGTCGAGGCTCTCAGCCTGTTCCTTGGTACGAACCGACGTGGGAATGCAAATGATATCTTTGAGGTCTCCCGATTTGAGCAATTGTCCGACACGTTCGACGGCAAAGTAAGCGGTAGAACCCGTTCCGAGACCAACCACCATGCCAGACTTGACATAGTCGTCCACGGCCTTGTAGCCCACTTGTTTCTTGAGTTCATCTTGAGACGACGCCATTCTGAGGGAGGTAAGAGCACGGGGGGCGAAAACAGCGGGGCTAAAGGCAGAAGTTGATCCGACCAAAAGAGCAGCAATGGAAAGGACTTGCATTATGTGTGTGATCGCGTGGGGGGAGAAAAGCAAGTGCGGTGGTCGCGAAAGAGAGTTGTGATGGTCACCCCAGGATCAAGGGATTGCGGTCGGCGTTCGTGATGTTCTGCAAAAAGGTTGGGGATTTGGTTCTACATAGGAATTGGTATTGATCTACGAGAGGGTATCCAAGAACGAGTACGTCAGTGTGTTGGCCACGGTTCTACGATCTTAGTTGGCAGCATAGCTATCAGTTTTGTTGCGTTTGGGGCCTTGTCTTCTGCTAACTACGTACCCTGAGTAGCAGAAGAATGAGAAGAGCCAAAGACTCATTCTAGACACGACGTAGACTCTTTTTTTAATGCTTGACAGTGGCGGTGCGTTCTTCATTCCTCGCATATCAAGTCGGCGTTTTCGATATGCTCTTGATATCCTTCACGTTCGCCAGGTCCTGCTTGACCACCTTGACAAAGGCTTGCACAAACTCGTCTGCGTCCGCTATGCTGAATACCATGGGTGGTTTAATAACTAGAACGTTGTCATGTGGTCCGTCGATACTTGTGAGGATGGCATGTTCTTCCTTGAGCTTGGTGCAGATAAAGGACGTTTCTTCGGTCGCAGGCTCCAACGTGCGTCGGTCACGTACTAGCTCGACGCCTAGAAAGAATCCAGAACCTCGTACATCTCCAATGATATCCAGGCCGTCTTGTTGAAGTGACTGAAACTTGGCCTTGAGGTAGCCTCCCACCTCTAATGCATGTTGCTGCAGCCGTTCTTCTTGTATGACGTCCAGGACCGCCAGCCCAGCTGCTGCACTCACTGGGTTACCTCCATAGGTATTAAAATATTCAGGACCAATAGCTTCAAACGCTTCTGCCACTTTGCGCGTCGTCACCACTGC
Organism: Herpochondria borealis; assembly: GCA_032274145.1. Classification (NCBI taxonomy): domain Eukaryota; phylum Rhodophyta; class Florideophyceae; order Ceramiales; family Ceramiaceae; genus Herpochondria; species Herpochondria borealis. The sequence goes on along the minus strand of JAVCKV010103943.1, from coordinate 15,393 downwards.
AGCAAGAGGCATGCCGTTTCCAAAGGGTTTTGCCATGGTTACAATGTCTGGTACTACCTCATTGTTGTTGTACTCGAACGCCCAATAGCACTCTCCCAGTCGTCCAAAGCCAGTCTGCACTTCATCGGCAATAAAGAGACCTCCAGCTCGTCGCACATGATTTACAGCGAGGCGCAGATAGCCCTTGGGAGGTAAAATGACGCCCTGCCAGCGACATGCCCGATTCAATGACAAAGGCAGACACGGGTTCGCCACGAGTGGCATAGGCCTGACAGGCCTCTTGCACGTAGTCGGCGTACAGTCGTCCAGCAGTTTCAGGGTCACGATGCTGGCCTCTGTAGACATCGGGACACGGCACTTTCCAAATGTGTGGTCCTGGTGTTGGATGAGGTCCATTTTGAACCAACTTGATTTCGCCACGCCCGGCATGCTCAAATTTGTAGGGTGAAATCTCCAACACAGCACACGTGTGCCCATGATAGGCTCGATCCACGACAATGGTATTCTTGGAGCCTCCTGTATATGCCCGAGCTAGACGGAGCGCCAAGTCATTGGCTTCGGATCCAGAATTGCAAAAGAAGACCTTCTCCAGTGGGTCAGGCAAGAGTTGAGCCAATCGTTGCGCCAGTAGTGTCGCGTTGGGATGAAGATAGCGCGTGTTGGTATTCAAGATGGCAACTTGTCGCTGCACAGCTTCCACAACTTTGGGATGTTGATGTCCCACGTGACAAACATTGTTGCGAGTGTCACTGCGTAGTAGTACATGTAGTAAAATAAAAGATTAAAGAATGGCAGCAAGTGATGAGCAACATTGCAGCACGGCAATGAGAAGGCGCGACAAGAACTTACAGATACGCTTTACCAGTTTCATCGTAGAGTCTAGAGCCCGATCCCTGATAGTGAGCGTGATGGTAGAGAGGAGCAGAGGTAAGCGCCCGTATACTCTAGCAAAACATATCGTGAGCGATGAGAATTCTTACCCCAACAATCATGAGACCCCCCGAGTTTGCATATGATATGCTCACTTTCTTGCTAAAGTGCTTTGATCGAAGCTCATTGATTTCCTCCTTCCTGAGCGTTGCATCCTTCGTGGGGTGGTCGATAATAGTAGTGGTGTCTTTGGACGTCGTTGTCAAGGGCCTCACAAAGAGAGCACTGGTGACACAGAACAACCCGAGTGCTGCAGCAAGCTCCTCCATCCCACGACCTTGATTCCTTGAGGCTATATAACAGGCTCGCCTTATCATCGACCTCGGCTTTTCGTCGAGGATGGAAAGTATGACCCAAAACGTTCAAGATTCTCATTCATCATGGTCAAAGATTCGGTTTCCGGGACGTGATGTGTGCAGAAGAGAACTGCGGACGAGCTCTCAATCACTTGTGGCGCGGTTGGAGCTCGATGGCCTGAGTCGTGCATCGGAACGGCAAGACTTGCATGACTGAGCTCACAAAACAGCACTGTTTGCAAAAGGCACAATGAAAGCAACACAAGTAATACTCACCACGCTTGGACGGTTTGGGATCTCTTGACCCACAAGAAAGTCAGGAGCTGATTGAGGCCGCCACTGAAGCTGGCATTCAGGCTGCACGCGCTCCAGGAGATGCACGTCTGTGAGATTGTTTGCCTGTCGAGCTGGACAACGACGCGTTGGCGGATCGAATCTGGGGTCGCTTACAGGAGATTGTACCTAACGAGATTGTAGTGATGGACGACATGGAGAATGATGCATCACTGGGAATCCTTCATGCTCGCGAACGAGTCGGTCGATGGAGACCATACGGCGTCAACAAGCCCTTTTGCATTTGTTGCTACCCAGGACAAGGTCACTTTGCACCCCATCGAGATGCCGACTATGTCGTGGATAAACATCATGTTAGCATGCTCACTATCAACGGCTACTTGACTGACCGCCCCCTTTGTTTTGGAGGTGCCACGCGCTTTCTGGTGGACGACATTCCAGTCCTTGAAGAAAGAGGAAAATTCTCCACTCCAGACGACGCAGTCTTGCATCGCATCGAGGCCGATTGCGCTGGAAAGGCAATAGTGTTTCGGCATGGACTCATGCATGATGGTGAGCCGCTGAAACAAGGATCACCGCCAAAGTGGTTATTCCACACCGAGGTCATGTTTGAACGAGACGAGGCATCTGCTGCGCCACAGCTCTCTCCAGCCCAACAAGAGGCACGACTACTCGAGCAATAAGCTGAAGCGGCTGCAGAGACGCGAGGTGACATTGCAGAGGCAATCAAGTTGTACAGTCCCGCCTATCGATTAGATCCTAGCCTTGAATGGTAAACATTTTCCAAACCAGCAGACGTTGAGCAGCACAACGACTCGTGCAACAGGCTCGAGTCCTTGGTCAAGAACGAGCAGCTGCAACCATGCCTATCTACTAGGTCCTAGCCATGCACAGTAAAAGGGTTCCAAGAAGCAATCAAATCATTCCGTTGCACAGCTATATGTATGCATTAAATCTTTTCCCTTGAAGAATAAAAGTGTCTCAAAATTAGCAGTCATTCAGAACAATGACGCTCTTCTTCTCCAGCAACTGCTGCCGAACAATCGACAATTCAAGTGGAGGGAAGGTCTCGACGCTGTCCACCCTTGAACTAGCAACCGATGGGGTTTTAGAGGAACGTCGGACTCGTTTGACTCTACTCATCTTGAGATCAGTCTTGCAGGGCAACTCGGTATTTCCATGAAGAACGCCACATACTGGGAACCCCTCCCATTCCAATACAGCACTTCCCGGTGCGCCTTTTCGTTTCTTGCTGCCCATCAAGCGTGATAGTGGAAGGGTCTTCTTTGCGTCAAGCACCACCTTCAACTCGTCACTGCTCAAGCTCCTCCATACCTCCTTGTCGCCCTTCGGTGCGTATTTTCGACGACTCATTTGACGGATCCACAGAAAAAGGGATATCACCCTTTCATGCAGGTCAGCTGCAAACTGTTGGAACAAGTAGGGTTGCTTCGCTGGATACACCGATAGCAACTTGAGTCTGTTCAGTTGATCGCCTGACAAGCATTCAGGAAGGTGACCAAAGGCCACCTTCGTCACAGCAATCGCACAAGCCTTGCTCTCCTTCACAATTACGGAAGCTTGGGGATCCAACGTACCATCTGGTAGACGTCCATGGCAGCATTTGCACTGCAGAAAAAAGAGCTCCGTATCAGTAGGCAAGACCGCTTCTGCTTCAAAGAGTTTTTTCTGCTCGGGAAGACAGTGCTTTCGGTTGACGCAAACCAGTTCAAAGCATTCAAACACAGCGAGACAAAACGAATCACCCTCCACGAGAGACGGACCAACTGCATCGCACACATCTTCCCCGATGACACCGCGCAATGACATGGTACTGTTCTTGAGAGCGTCCTCCATCGTATCTAAATTGTCATTGTAGATATCCTCCTTGAGATCTTGCACGTCTTTCGCAGTCTGTTGTATCTGAAACATGTTCTTTGCCTTACAAAACAACCGAATGAAGTCATTCTCTGAAAGGCAAGACTGAAATAATGGAAGCGCTCTCCGTCCAAGAATATACTCCCTGCATTTACTCGGTAGTCTTGGGCAGCGAAAGAAGTGAGCCTTCAGGTCGTTGAATCGGAGCCGAAAACTATGTTCATCTTCAAAAAATTGCACCGCACCAGCCCCATCATCGCCGGTACGGGATACATAAGAAAAGCATGCGTTACAGGTCAGTGCATACAACTCCCTGGGGTGGCGGGTGGGATTGTTGAATTGGCGCGCTGACCTGTTGTAGACCAAACTCAGGGCTTTGCCGGCGGAAGAGTGGGTAAAACGGGTGTCGACTCTTCTTTTGAGACAGAGCAAACCAGTGGATCCAAACATAAAGCCAGCAGGGGTGTTCAGCTGGTTGTAGGAGTTCCGCAGGAATACCTCAGCCGGGGGCGGTGGGCCCATTGGAATAAATGTGTGGTCCACTTCGTATTCGATCATTTTCCTGGGTCGTCCCGCTGTTCTTCGCTGCTGTTGTGGTTGGTACCCTGACGCCTGCTGGTAATACCTATTCCCGCCGTTCTGAAGAGCGTTTCCAGGATGGGACTGTTGCCTCCACGCAGAAGGCGCCTGCGCTGCATTATGAGCGGCCTGAAACTGCATTTGAGTTCCAAACTGTTGTGGCTGTGCACCTTGTTGTCGATGCTGATGTACCTGATCAGCGCGAAGAAGCTGTTGCGCCAAACCATTGTACTGGCCCTGGGCGCCCCCGTTTCGTTGTGGATTTGAGTTTTGAACTCTACGCACTCCAAGGATCTCAACTTCTGGGCTCCCTCGGCCACTTGTTCCAGGGATTGCAGTTTGTCGCTGCTGCATTCGCGCAGCTTCGACTCCGTTCCGTCCATGCAACCTTTGAGATTCTTGAGGGTACAGATTCTCTCGTGCCTTCCGCTGCAACTCAAGCACTTTTTGCTGCTGTTGCTGTATGCGTTCTGCCTGTAAATTCGCCTTCTGTGTTGCCTTCTGCAATTCTTGTTGTGTCAGTAACCCTCCTGACCTCTGCATCTGTTGTTGCTCGTTCTGCGTTTGTGTCGCATAAGTCATTGCATCTTGCCGTTGTAAACTATCCTGATGTCGTTGCGCCTGCAACTGCATTGCATTCTGAAAGTCATGGTGCAGTTGCTGTCTTCCCATTGCCTGCCTCTGCATTGCTTTCTGCAATTCTTGTTGCTTCTGTAATGTGTGCATCTGCATTTTGCGCTGCAACTCTTGCTGCCGTTGCTCCTCCTCTTCTTTTTGCGCCAGAATCGCTTGGCGTACCGAATCCATTTGACCTTCAAATCGAAGTTGCTCAGCTTCTTTCAAGGTTTGCAGCTGCCGAGCCTGCTCCTGTTTCTCTTGCTTTTTGCGCTGCAACTCTTGCAATTCTTGTGGCGTCTGTAATGCGTGCATCTGCATTTTGCGCTGCAACTCTTGCTGCCGTTGCTCCTCCTCTTCTTTTTTTTGCGCCAGAATCGCTTGGCGTACCGAATCCAGTTGACCTTCAAATCGAAGTTGCTCAGCTTCTTTCAAGGCTTGCAGCTGCCGAGCATGCTCCTGTTTCTCTTGCTGCCGTTGCTCCTCCTCTTCTTTTTTTTTCGCCAGAATCGCTTGGCGTACCGAATTCATTTGACCGTCAAAGAGGTGACTTCGAAGTTGCTCAGCTTCTTTCAAGGCTTGCAGCTGCCGAGCCTGCTCCTGTTGGTTCTTCAACTGAGCAGCATGAATTTCCTCCGCCCTTTCCAGCGCAATGAGCTGATGTGTATTGAGAAGATCCTCCACGGGTTTACCGAGTCTAATTGCCCGTTGCACGATATTCTGTGCCACCGCCAGATTCAAATGTTGAGAAGGCTGCTGCCCTGTACCCATCGCAACACCTGGCGGTTGCTGATTCATCTGGGTTTCGCTGTTCAACACAGGTGCAGCTTGCTGGGGACCCGAAGTACCGTTTTGGACAAACGTTGGTTGTGCCGCAGTGGTAGTGTTGGTTGTGTCAGGGGTAGGGTGTAGAGTTGAAGACGTGTCCTTTGCGCCACCTTGGGGAACAAGCGTCGGTTGTTTCGAGTGGGTCTCTTGCAACCCTCCTTGCCCTTCACTGTTGTTAACTTCTTTCTTGTCACTTGCAGCAACTTCCGCATCTTGTTGCTTCGCAGTCGATCGCTCTGGTTGTTGAGGAGCTGAAGCAACGACTGCTTTCTGTGCGTCGCCTAGGGAAGACGATGATGGTGGTTGGCTCAGCGGAGAATCTTTGCTTGGTTCCCGAGTTTCATTTGCCGCGGTCGAGGGCTTGCTTCTGGACTGGGCTTGACTTGATGAATTGTCCGCTTTCTTCTCATCCTGAGAAGGAGGTTGTTTCAAGTTCACTCCGGCAGCCGTTTCTTGTTCGGCACTTGTTGTAGCCGATTCCTGCGTGTTGGGTGCAGTAGAGGCAGCTTTAGGAGCGTTACCAGACGATGATGGTTGTTTGTTTGACAAGTCAGCATAGGCTGTCCTGGTTTCGCACGTTTTCCCGGCCACGCTGCTTGTTTCTGTCGAGGGTTGGTTGATCGCGGGCTCCACCGAGGCTTGACTTGGCGATGCACTGTCTGCCATGTCACCAGGAGGCGACGCCTGCTGTTGAGTAGAATCAGTTGCAACGACGACAGATGCTGACTTCGACAGGTTCTGTGGAGCAGACTCTTTGTTTGCTTCCTCGGAAGTTACCACGCTAGATGTTGCGCTCGGTTTGCTCTCGTTGTTCAGATGAAGGGATGAGGCTTGACTTGATGAAGTTTCAGTGGCACTACTTGTTGGGGGGAGTTGCTTCGACTGACTCGACTCTTCTTCGCTGCTCTCTTCACGCGCAACTGACGCTTGCGTCTCGCAGGGGGAGGAGTTATTCGAATGCAGCAACGGTGTTTCCATACTCGAAGATGACTCCAATTCAGTCGGTTGATTGCTCGTAGACTCACGACCGTCAGCTTCACCTCGAGAAGGAGCCTCTCGAAGAGTAGAGGACGTTTCCAGTACCGACGTTCGCTGTAGCCCCACCGTTGAACCTTGCGACAGGCTTGCAGAAGCTTGCGTAGTAGCCCCATTGTCCACCGCCGTCGTCTGACCTGTAGAACCCTCTTGCCCCAACGATGATTCCCGGACCTCACTTCTTGGCGTAGTCACAACACCAGTCTCCTTTGGATCGTCGTTAAATGCTGGCTTTTCAGACGCTGAAACATCCTCGTTTGCCACGGCGATGGATGCAGCCGGCGGCGTTTGCTCCTCTTCTTCCGTCGTCAAGTCAACCATTACAATGGGGTCAGAAGATGATTTACCACTTTGTTGTTGCTGTACAGCAACAGACGATGTGCTTGTAGATACAGCAGCAGTAGCAGCGCTGTCGTTGCCTCGAAAGGGCCACATCGTGGGTGCTGTTGTAAATGGTGAAAAAATAATTTTTGAACTTGAACGCCGTTTTGAATTTGGGCGGCTGAATTTCGCGCGCTTTGCGTGAGAAGCGAAGATCCAAAAGATACCGTGCTACTGGCAGTGTCGTTTCTTTCCAGGTTATCAGCTGGCAAATCATCTGCCTCCACGTGGATATTCGCCAAACTGCGGCTGCAACGGTCACAAGATTCATTCATTCTTTACAATGACAATGGTGAAAGGAAACTCGAAATTTTTGGGCAGGACGTCAACATCAAAATGCGTTGGTCTTGCAGCGATTGCTCTGTTGATCCTCACCGTCTCTCATCGACAAGGCACGTTGTCGTTAAACACAACATCGACACTCAACCTGTCAAGCAACAACAATGAAAAATACACCTACCCGCTTTCCTTTGGCGACCCTTCGTTAACGCCCATAAACCTGCTGATGTCCTCTGACTACAAGAAGCAAGAACAACACTGTTCTACCTTCTCGGGAGATAAAAATTTCAAGTGTTTTATTGAATGGAATGAATGGATTCTCGCGCAGGCATTCATTCAACCGACCGATACAGTCATTGAATTTGGAGCTCGGTTTGGAACCACCTCGTGTTTGTTGTCTCGCATGGCAAAGCAGGTGGTCTCGGTCGAACCCGATCGAAGTGTCCATGGAGATTTGCTGTGGAATCGCCACAATCACAATTGTGGGTTCCATGCGTTGCTCGGAACGTTGGGATCTCAACCAATGGCCCTAGGCGGGATGGCATTCAGTTATGGCACTGCGACCATGAAGATATCATCGAATAGTAGTAGTAGCAGTACCTCAGAGAAGAAGCAACAGGATTCATTTGACCAAAAAGTCATTCACAATATGCAACTTGCCAAAGTTGAGCAATTGATTGGAAGCAAATTTAACGTGGCTCTGATTGATTGTGAAGGATGCATTGAAAGCGTCAAGGATGCTGGTCTCCTGGACCAGGTGGATTTGATTCTGCTAGAAGAAGACGGTCTTGGCTCGTGGTTAGACATGGAATTGTACAAGACTGGCGTGTCACCCTATCGAGACTGGCACAAATATCTCTACAACCAAGGCTTTGAGTGTTGGTGGTATCTAAAGGATACCAATCCAGACTCGGGGGCCGGGCTGCAGCACTCGGTGTGGATGCATGCGGATCGACGACCCAATAAACCATCACGATCCTGCACCGACTTTGCCAAGAAAAATGGACTCTACGAGTCGGGCTTGTACACCTTGACGTGCGGTGAATGTCCCAAACGACCAGCAAAGTGACGTTGTACAACCAACGAGGACAGAATAGCACAAGCTAATACACACACACACACATCAAGAGGAAGACTCGATCGAGAAAATTGACCTTACACAAGAGACAACGCTACGCATAACGATTAAGTTCCTCATCTACCTATTCTCTCCACAAGAGGCCACGAACGGTACGTCGTGTAGACTAGAAGCCATTTGCTTCACCGCTCCAGATGTACCTTTCCGAAGAAGCGAACAGTTCGTCAGCACTCACATCGCTTGAGGGGAGGATAGAAAATGGTCTCTTTTCAGTCCTCAGAGCGCCATACTACAACACGTATCATGGCGTGCTTGCAAGGCGTCAGCGCATTTTCCAGTTTTGAGTTCCTGCAACAATATCATGTTCGCTTTGAGGAACAAAGCTGAGAGTTCGGCGTCTGATGGTGCTTCTTCCGCCAAAGACAGAGTGTACATTTCATGGAAAACTCCCGAAACGATCTCGTTAATGGGTGGATGATCATCCAGGATTTCCCGAATTTCATTGTCTTCAACATCTTGTGCTGCCTGACGTCGTTGCAGTTTCGCTGCAGCACTGCTTCTGTAACTCTCGTATTGTCTGTCGCGCAGGGCCTGTCCAACTTTTTAACGTGCAGTACGCTCGGACACTTCTTCGTAGTGGTTTCCACCCTTATTATACCTAATGAAATCACCACACATGCGAACCTCCTTTAGGATACCAGAAACAACCCACCCCTTTTCCATTTGGAAGCAGCCTTTGCGAACTGTCCAATGTGCTTTTGGACAATCGCGCGAAATCGTTGATTAGTCTACCCAGATGGATCGCCGTTTTCCACATAGACTAGATACAACATCCATCGTACTCGTTCGACGCAGACATAATAGTGAGTACAGTACATGTACCAGCACTAGTCTCTTTCGTCCGTCCGTCCGTCGTCCGTTCGTCGCGAAAAGCCATAGATTACGAATCAATCCAATTCAAATTCGAATCTCCAGCCTTCTCTCTGACGAACTCATTGTTGAATCGCAACGGCATCATCCGAAGCGACCCAACAACGAGTTCAACGCTCTAGCCGACTTAACTTGCGATGTTGATGAGAAGATTCTTATTTGATTCATGTGAACTCGTTTTGTCTCATGAACATAACTGTAATAGCTGTTTTCATCTCTTGGGCTTCGGACATGACGTGGCGAACCAATCAGAGTTGATTGAGTATCTCAATCATGCTTTCTTCACATTTCGTTTGTTATTTTGAAGCTAGTTCTGTCCCAGCAAGCACACATTTCATGCATTATAATGTTCACTGTTGCGGGGACACTGTGGTGCAGTTCGTTTCGTCAAGACAGTTCCGGTCGTAAGGGATAACCCTACACTCCTCACCACTCCAACGCGGAGTTGCAACATACTAGATGGTACTGTGTGCCAGTTCTGCAGCCGAAATTATGATGTGGCGCAGGAAGTCACGGGCCCTCACAATTTTAGATTAGAGAGAGATATGTTCGACATCCTTTGTATGGTTCACTGGGGATTGACTGTCATGCTGAACCGTGGCACCCTGATTGACAGTGGCTCACCAAGATGGGAGTGGCTGGGTGTTCGCACCCTTGCCCAATTCTTCCACTACAGTGTAGCCATAACTCATGATATCACATAATTGTTATCCATTCACCTTAGCGTCACCTGTCTTGGGTTCGATTGGCGATTGGCAGCCACATGGTAACCAGCCGCATGGTAACCAGCCGATGTTGGTGATTCTTCTCGTTGTTATTGTAGCATCGTTTCCACTGTCACAGCTTTGGGCTTTGTTTTCCGTTTCCTTGTCAATGTCTTGACACCAGCAGCACCCACTTATGCTTTCTTTGGCGCATCTTCTCACTTTAGCCGGCGACATATCGTGTCCAACAACGTAAGTGGCAGGAGTACACCAACTGCCGTTCGTAAACTTTGTGGGCTCGGCGTGCAAGGCCAAGTTGCGGCGCATGTCCGGATAATTGTCCAACCAAATAGCAATACTGACATCTTTGCCTTGATATTCAAGCAGCTCATCTTTGTGATCTGCGACAAACTGTGCAATGGGACGATTGATGGCATATCCACATGAGCCAAAGGGAAAGGAGGGATAATAGCTATAGGGATAGTCAGCCAGTTCCTCTTCCCACTTGCTGGATTGGCCAACACCCCATCCTTGGCTGATGCATCCACTGACGGTGGGTGCAAGTTCCTTGGTGGGTGTAAGTGCTTTGAATGTTGTGAGATAGGGTTCCAATGACGGCACATTCTTGACAAACATATCATCCACTGCGCATTTGGTAAACTGATAGAATCCAGTCAGTACTGGATACTGTCACAGTGCGACAGTGCTGAATCAAACATCTATGTTCTAAGTAACGAGTAGGATGTAACCTATAACAAATACTGAGTTGATGGCTCACAACAAGTCTGAGGAACCATCTATCAGCTCAGGGCACTAACAAGGCCAAATAGTCTCCCTAGTTCGATTTATCAAAACCGTGAACGACAAAGTGCAGGGCATCTTTCAACTTTCCAGGTAACAATTGGTATGATTCTTCAATCCCCGCCACAAGGATATCATGACATTATCCCATTTCAGCATGTAATATTTGTTGTTCACGTTGCAATTGTACCAGATAGTCCGTGTTCTTGTTGGAGGGCATTGCATTTGCTATGCTGCAGCAAGATTTGTGCAATCGTTGCTCAGGTGGAATGGGACAAGGTCATCCCACAACAAAATTCACATTTTCCTGTCCCCACTCTTGGTGAATGAGGTGGCGGCGGGCAGTGTTAGATCGTCCACTCAGGACCAACACGACGACGCGATTTGTGGTTCGATGTTGGGGTCAAATGGCCGCTACTGTGCTGTTGGTACTATATCCAGTTACACAGTAGTCAAGTAACAATACTGCAGTACCAGTAAAATTGTATTGGCATCACCGTGCAACTTAGCTCCCTCAATCCAGTAGTATTCAATTTGTAAATAAAGTAGCTGAAGGTCTCAGGTAGCAAAGTGGGTTCAATTTTTGGCATAGTGTAAAAAATTTAAGTTGGTTTGGTGATCACATGTACTCTCAAGTTTGGGTCATTGTGGTCATTTTGGGTATTCCATAGGCCCACAATGGAGGTTGCCACCATGAGCCCCTCCATGAAGTTAAGATCTGGCAAGACTAGTCAGCACAATCCCTCCTTTTCTGTTAGAGAAGGCCAACAGGCAGTATCTGAGACCAGCAAGAGGGCAGGTGTGGGCACAGAGGAGGAGGAGCATGTCAATGAGGAGGATTTGTCCAATGAGGGGGTAGCCCACCAAAGCCCATGTTCCTGCCATATACAATTAAGCCAGGCAGCAGAACCCAATGGTATATCTTGTGCACCTCATATGGGAGTTATTGCAAACTCCTTTATCCGGGATACTTTTGCGCACACTGCACAGAGTGGGAGAATGACATTGGAAAGGTTTGGAAGGAAGATGATCAGCAGGATTCCAAGACTTACACCTGCCAGTCTAACCACACCATTGCACACTTTCCGACAGATAAACAGACCATTTGGAATCCGTCCAAGTCACTTGTTGTACAAGATGACCGATGTGGAAGAAAGCGAAAGGTAATCGAATTGGAATTGGATGACAAGGCAAAGAAAACAGAAGCAGTAACAAAAGAAGCTGCTACTGGGAGTGACGCCACCAAAAATACTTCACCAGCAGATACTAACCCCACCAAAGAAGGTACCCCTACACATCAACCGTCCTTCACAGATGAGCAGTAAGCCCAACACTACATCTGCAGATACCCGTATTCCACCAGCTCCTCATGTTCCATCAGCTCCTTGGCAGAATATCCAGACATTTACTGGCTGGCAACCAGAACCATCCTGCACCCATGCTTGTCCATCAAGAAGGCAAGCTAGCTAGGTGTGGCACGCACCAAGATTCAATAGTTCTAGCTAGGTGTGGCACGCACCAAGATTCAATAGTTAGAATTGAAAATGAAGACGCAGCTGCAAGAGACTATGAAAGCACATGAGAACAGAAGTTCAGAAGAAATCTAAGGATGGAACTACATCATCGCACGGCTCTACCTGATAGTGAGGGCCAAGACGCTAGAGGAGCATCTCACTGCAGCTCTTTCAGCAGCAATGGCAATCCATCCAACAGGCCATCAAACTGAACCCTTCGACCATGCTCTTGTGTATGTCATTATGACATTCCAATAGGGACAATTGCACTTTCATCCATATTTGTTCTTTGAAAGAGATGTTCCGTGCTAACATCTACTCCCCATGGAACACTACAAAGCTCATTGACCTCAATTGCGGAACAGTGAATCTCCTTGCATCTTGCTGCTGAGAGAGTAAGATGAAAGGAATATATTGATGCCACCAGCAAATTCAATTCAAAAGGCAATGAAAATCTGGAAAAGATGGGCAACATTGTATGTCCACTCGAGGTGTACTCTCTCCTGAAGGATAGTGAAGCATGCAAGTTTGACTTCGTCAAGTCCACAAAGCTGACACTGAAATTGTTTGGTTTGGAGGAGGCTGGCAAACTTTGACACTTGTGCAATGGATGGTGCTAAACAGCCTTCACCTTTCTCTGGGCTTCGTCAGGCTTAGGACAGATCTCGTCCGGGTACTTTGGAGTACATACTCACGCCATTTTTATAGATCTCAACTTGCTTCATTTGCCTTAGACCAGGGGAGGGGATAACTAATGGTCCCTCTTGCAACATATCCCTCACCCTGTCTGCTCTGGGGGCATCACCAAGCCTCATATCTTACAGGCTTACTGGCCTATCATGGGCCTCCTGCTGGATTCACATGGTAGTTGGGTCAGCAGCAACCACAGAAAAGATGTGGTTCTTGTGAACAGTCCCAACCTAAAAACCGGTGGAGAACTTGTCTAGGAACTTGTCCCAATCTTGGAAGTCCCCCTCCTCCACCACCATGATAGTCTTGTCCTTGCCAGCTAAGACCCTGAGCAGATGTCGGAAGGTGAAGACATTCTGCTCTCTCAATTTGATTTGAGCATGTTGTAAATTCTGTCACAGCCGTTTTTGGTATGGCCCCAAACAAGAAAGACATAGTCCACCTGAGAAAAGAAACCGCACTCCACCAGGAACAGGTTAGTTCTGAGAACCATTCTGTTTTCGTTCTGTCCACCACAGTTGTCCATCACAACAGTGAGTTTCTTGTGAGTCTGGGGGTTCTCATAATCCAGCACACCGTCTTCCATGAGAAGGGATGCCACGTTTTGCCGCCCTTCCTCCCCTGTCCTTCCATGTACATGTTGGCATAGAGATGGTCTTCTTCCCCACCGATAGTATTCACAACACCAAAACAGAAGCAGCTTAGAGGGCTGGAGTAGTATGTCTCACCGGGCTGTTCACTGCCAAAGTGTGGCAGTCCTATGTTCTGACAATAGTCTGCCACATAGCAGTGCAACATCTCTAACTCCGGCATGTCATCATTGTCATGGTCTGCCTTTGCCTCTTTGACACTTTTGTTGAGGAGAGCTTGCTGGGGCTGAGAATCCTTGGCGTGTTGCCCAGCCTCCAAGATCAACTTCTCACGCAGTTCTTGAATGGTGTCATTCATATCTGCACTACCTTCCTCCAAATCGTCCTCCTCCTCATCAGAGCTGCTGTAGTCATCCAACTCATTTGCACTATAGTCATTATTGCTATTTCTAGCTGACCTCAGTATCATATTGTGAGCATTGTCCCTGCAATAAAGCAGTCACCACACATATCCTTGCGCGCATTTGGGATCACCAATTTCTTGTACTTGACCTGCCAAAAGGCATGAAAGGTTGACCATTTGCAACAGTCTTTCTGCTGGCACCCCTCCATTGGGATGGTAACCATCCCTTTTGAATGATTCGCCACCTTGTAGCCCCTGCTCGCCATCCATCTCCCATAGACACTTCTCTTGCTCCAGTGGGTGGGCAAATCAATCAAGTCATCACCAGTCTGCCTAACAGCAACTGGAGCAACAGGAGGAGGAGGAGCAGGAATCTCACCCAGTGACACCAGTGTGTCCCTCACCACCTTAGTTGTGCAGGGCTCAGCATGATTCTCCTTGAGGTCTTCAAAGTATGCAACAAGGGACTCCTTCACCTCAGCAGAGAGACTCCTATTCCCTGTTTTGCCAGTTAGACCATGGACAGGTGGTAGATCGCGCTCTGAGGCCAGCCTCAATGTCTTCCACCTGTCTGGCCCGTAGCCATAGAGCTTCATGTACATGGACTGCCAGGTTGTCTTTGGCTCATGAGTGCCAGCTTCCACTCTTGCTGTGCGACCTTCGTCATACTCTGGCAGGATGTATTTGCATGCCATTCCTCTTTTATTGGAAGGAGTAGGAGAGTACTTGATGGTGTTCATTACCACACTCTGCTTTGTCACCAGTGGATAGTTCTGGCATTTGACAATGGAGTGGGCAACCCTCTTGTTAATGTCTTCACCTGGGTGCTCCTCAAGAATGTCGTGCAGGCAGGAGCACGACTTCTTTAATCCACCTGAGTGTGACCCGGCAATTGGGCACTTCCCCACTGGCAACCGCTTAACACCTAACTCGGAATAATTCTGGAATTAGCATTGAAAATTATCACAAACCCGGATTTTTGGACCTTTTTCAATTCCGGGTTTCACCATTTTATAACCACATAAATTCCAGCCATAGTTCCTTGAATTATTCCAAATTATTGCTCCTCCCCTTCAAAAGCAGTTTAAATTTGATGTGAGCAGTCACACCAGTATCATAGTATACAAACAGGTATATAATATATTTGCTTTCTAAAGGAGTGTTTTCCAAGTACAAAACATACCTAACTCTACACAAAACACTGGTCTTAGCCATTTCTCATTCTCGTCGTACAAAACATCAACAATCTCTCATTCACTCTTGTCGTCCAACCTTGACAATGTATTCCAGATAGAATAACTATCATCGCACCTTCCACACTAGGAATGAATGTAGCTTAGCTACAAAGTATGCACGCTGTCATGATGTGAATGAGCATTTACAGTGTGGATTTTCCTCTTGTGTTACTACATATATCACATCAATTGAGAATGAGTTTTGAAATGCTCCGAAACAGTTTGAAACAGTTCGAAACACAAACAATGTCATATACTAAACCGCTACGATGGCTCTACGTACTACTGCTGTGTTTGCGACGGTATGAAGTTGTCTCTCGGCAGCAAGTTTTC
>JAVCKV010103832.1:5971-17363 GCA_032274145.1 Herpochondria borealis | reverse complement strand
ATTAAGCGGCGTGCAGAGTACCAATTTTTGCGGGCTATAAATTACCTTGTCTAGGATACTGCACAAGCTGCTTTCGTGCAACCGTGAGGGTTGTTTCAATGGAACGAATCAGAACGAATGGCTGCGCGAGGTGCAGTGAGGTACCAGCCTATTAAGGATGATATGAAAGCGTAAATTGATTCGACCCGTACATAAATACGTGTGGCAGATCGGCCCGGAGTGCCGGCATTGAATTTTGGAGCATCGCGCGCGAGTGCCCATACATCATCTTCCCCGGAATATGGCGCGAACTGAATAAAACGGTACATATCAGCCCCATTGATTGGGGTGAATCAACACGTGTTGATTAAAAAATTATGCATTTCGGCATACTTGACCATATAAATTGGTCAACCGGTTACTGATACGCGCAAGCGCAAAGTTCTGGCCGAAAAATCGGTATTGGCAGAATCGAATGAAATTTCTCAGAACTCTTCTAAGTCTAGTGTACCACAGCACCCGCCTCCGACGCTCAAGCGGTCTCCACGCTCTTGGGTATTCCTGAATTGCATTACGAGCCCTGTGTGAGTAAATTTGAGAAAAGCATCGAACCTTCTATGCTTGCAACAGGTCAACAAACTTTATCCCCTCTTGCTTTTCGCTTTTGCGTCGTACATCCGATCCCATCCGATCCTATCTCGTCCACTCAACGAGCGGCCCAAATCTCCGTCCTCCTCCCTTTCTTCTCCCCGACCGCAGCGCTCCCAGGAGCTCCATCCACCTTCCAAAAGGGTTTCATGCACTCTCCCTATTACCACCAAAAACGCCGCGAAGCGTGCCGGCGGCGCACAAGCGCTTTTAACTACCTCTTTTCTCACCGAAGAATTTTTCGCCGTCACCTAGACCAGCCCCTGTGCCGCGCCGCCACTTTGTGCTCTGGTATTGTTTTCCCGAACCGGTTCTCCCGTGCCGTCTCGCGATGCATGGACAATTTTACCTGCTCTACGCAGCGAGGATGGTGCCCCGGCGCCGGTCGGTCATCAATATCCCGCGTCCACCGTCACCCGTGAGGGTGTTGCTCTTTCCGTGTCGGCCGATGAGTGCGCCGCTGCCGTGCCTTCGGTTCTGGAAAAGGGGGTCGCGGTGATAAAGCGGACCAAGTTAATTCTGGCCACTCCTTCCAAGTGCCCCGATACCTCTCGCGCTGTTAATAATAGTGTCCCGGCGCAGCCGACTGTCGTCGTGGGCATAGAAATCACCGCGGCATATAACACTGGTCCCACCGCTTTCTATCCTTCCGCCGCTTCATGGAGTTGCTGGGCAACGTCAGACGCTGACGCGAGTACTTTTAATCCTTTGAAAGTCGTGAAAGATGGCACGGGACCTCAATACACAAACTTCCCTCCTGGTATTGGTCGTTACTAGCAGCTTTATAGCGCTAAAGCGTGCGCGGTGTTTCCGGAACCTATGGAATTTGATGGCCTTAACGACAGCGAGGTAAATTTCAACGCGATGATCCTCTCTCTAGGCACCTTTATCACTCCCAAGTGGTGTTAGATGCCGCCGTCGTGATTCGTTTTGTCCTAAACGACCGGTTGCCCGGCAAGGTTCCCCTCAAGGCGATAGAATCGCTTCTTTGGATCACAGTCCTTTTAACTAAAGACAAATATTCGCACCTGCGTCGTAATGGTTTGTTAGCGGTCGCCCGCATGAACTTTATGCGTCTAGTTTACTTTCACTTTCGCAGGTATTCCAACCAGTACTTTCCCGCTTGCGTGAGACTTAGACTGCTTGGCGGCACGATTCCTCACTGAATACGATAATGCCCGGCGGATAAGCGAGGTCTCTGCTGGACCATGACCATCCGCGCGTGGGAGCGTTACTTCGCCTTTAAAAGTTATGTGCTTCTCTTCAATACTTCCCTCCTTCCTCTGTAATTCCTTTACAGCATAAAACGCCCCATGTGTAGCTCCTCCGCGTTCGCGAGGACTGAGCGCAAAAACAGTAGCCAAAATGTCTTTCTCCTTCCGTATCAGTACTTCTAGTACTCTATGCTTACCGACGCGGCTCGGTCCCAACGTTTTGTATCTGTTTACAATCGCTGGCGTGAGGTTGAGGTCCAATGTTTGGTATGCCGAGCTGCCTGTAGTTCTGACGTACCGCCAAGCGGATTTGTGACGGAGCCAGAAGTCCGGTTGGTGCTTAATGTTCTTAACTGAGAAGGCCGCGCGATTGGCTTCGTACTTTCTCTGTGATGCGTTCTACAACTGCCGTGTATGAAAGCTCTCCGCGACGTTGATACCCAAAACAAGTCGCTCAACCTTACTAAGGTCCTTGGTTCGCGTGTAACGCTCAAGAATTTGTAAGAAGTCCTAAAAATCAGTGAGGAATGCGACTTGGAGTCCGTGGTTGCTGAGTGGTCACATCGCCCTAGCGATCAATCTAGTCCGCTTCAGGAAGACTTTAGCCCTGGTCGAATCGGCTCCTGGGTTTAACTCTTCTACTTTAATCCGCTTACGCGGGAGCGCATCGAGGCTGAGACGGCCCATTGCTGCATCATTCGAATCCGGTGATCCCCACTGGGCACCATAGCGTACACCCCGCTATCGCGATCAACTCGCTCGTATGGGCTTCACCTGTCCAGGACGCTAGGCCCGGCGCGTAGAGGGCCCAACCTGGCGCTTCTCGCTCTCCTTTCCCGTAGTCTCTATTTTCAGATCGCTCGGCCCAGGTCCCCGGGACCCGACACGTATGGGTACCCCCGGTCCTTCTAGGCTTGGAACGCCCCATCATCTACCTTCAAATATTCCTCTTCGGCTTCCCTCTGTGTATCCTAGGGAGTTGTTAGAAAGTTCTGCCGCACATGTGGCTTTTTATTCGCGGTGTTATTACTAACAGAACCCCTATCTCCAGCTAGGACGCGATGATGAACTTCGTGCTATTAAGCGCTTCCTTGGAACTGCTGGATTCGAGGAGGACGAGCTCTAGTGTGACGAGGATGAGATCCGTGGTTATTTTTGTACATACTCAAGCACCAGCGTCATTCGGCGTTTTATTTGTTCGACGCAAACGCGATTTTGTTAGGTGAGGCCTCTGCTTGGCCTTTTTTTTCAAAAGATACGGTCAGCCCGCAGCTCTCGGGTGGCTATTCTTTGAAACTTTTCCTGTGTTTTCTGTCCTCTTTCTTTCCTTCGTAGTGAGATTGAGACGACCGTTGATTCAGCTTTCAAGGGCGAGGGGCATTTTGAGGACCCCACCCCGCTCCGAGTTATTAGCATTTACCCGTAAGGCATTGCGCGTTAGCGCTACGTGGGTAGCTGGTTACATTAGCAGATGATGGCTTTTTCGATATCCGTTGGAGGCGGAATGTGCTTCTCCTTTTGATATCGCAGTACGTGTGAACGTGGGTTGTGAGTTGTCGGTTCCCAAGTTTTGTCCCAAGGTAAGCAACCATACAACAGAACACGGTATAGTCGCTTCCCACGAGTGATGGATGGTTATGTGCCTTCAGCGATATCGTAAGCGACGATGCGGTTCATGAAATATTCCCCAGTGGGGATTTGTACTGCTTGCGCTGTTCTGTTTTTCCTGCTTTTTCTCTTTTGCCGCTGTGGCTGAGGGTTCCGACCGGTTCGGGCTAACGAGGAACTGGTCTTCATTTTATGCTGTCCGTGGAGTTTCGGTAGTTTCCCCGTGTGCCAGTGTATTTTCAGGTACAGGGTGGACCTCCGTGGCCGAAGCTGGTGATGATCCTGTGTGTGCCCGAGAAGCGTGGCTGGTAGCTCTATCATGGGGATTCGCTGACTGAAAAGATTGTTGGAGGTCCGCTGACGGGTTAGAGCTGACATTTTAAGCTTGCATATGCTGCCCAGGTGGTCGGGTTTGACGCCGCTGACACGAGAGCGTCTGAGGAAGTCCCGGGTGTCCCCAGCGGGGTTGGTGCTGGTACCACGCGGTCGCGAGACATGCGTTCCATGGTTTTATCCGTGTCAGTGGCTATTTAAATTACGAGATTGATGCCATCTTCCGAGACGGAGTGGATTGTGTGAGGCCCCGTTAACAGAGAAGAAATTTTTTGATTGACCCCTTCGTTGTCCTTCATTGGCCTTTGGTCTCTTAAAAATCGTACTTGTTTAGTCGGAGAGCCTGGCTAAGTGGCCAGATCCAGTTGTCTAATGCACGCTTTTTGCGTAGCTGGGCCTCCATCAAGGCTTTGCCCGATGAATGCATCAGGTGGCTGAACCACTTATTCCACTCGTAGCGGAACGCCGCTTGAGGGAAGTCGACAGTCGTTGTTTTCGGCATCAAGCCCGGTGGCCCGGGTGGGTTTTAGAGAGCCTGTTCGAATAAAGCCACTTTCGTGGTCTTGTGGGTGTTGCAGTCGCAGGCTTATGTTACCGCGTCTGATTAATGGCCCCAGTCCTTAGCGTGAAATTACAGGAAGTGGTGAACAGCATGCACGATATTTATGTTGTAACTTTCCACCTGCCCATTATTTTGGGGATGGTAGGTGGTAGTAAAGAAATTCTTTTCTCCCACGATTCGGCAGACTTCCATGAAGAACTTTGATGTGAACTGTTTTCCGTTTTCAGATTTAACGTAGGAAGGTGACCCGCAGTTCATGAACCGGTTCTAAACGCGAGAGCGATAGAAATTGCATTTATTCGATAGAGAGGCACGATATTCGTGAGCTTATAATAGCGTTCGGTGATTACCAGAAAGTATTTGTGTCCCCGAGGTGTCTTTATGAACTCCTCCAGTATTTAGATTGATAACTATTCCAGGGGAGCTCGGGCTGGAAACAGCCTCAGCATGGAAGCGTGCTTTTGCAGCTATGTACAAATTTTTTGCGCAGGGGACGCAGCTCTTCACCTTTTTGTAGGCTTCCAGTTCCATAGATTTCCAGTAAAAGAAACGTTGCAAACCTAAGTACAGTCGAAGACCTCACAAGTAACTGGAAAGCTTGGCGTGGTGACCGGAATGTAGAGTTCTCGCGCGAAGCGATTGCGAAACCACAAGTTGGAGTGGGTTGCTAACTGTACGAACTATAAGGGCACTTGTTTCTTCTGTGAACTGTATCGATTCCCGGCGTTTATGCGGGACCTCACGCTCGTGCAGAACTAATCACGGATTTTTCCCTGAGTTTTTCTTCCCATGTGATTTGCACCACATTCTATACTTCTGCGTTTTTTTCACTAACGAGGATGGAATCATGCTCCGCTCAGTCCTCTTGAAGGAGATCTGTTTCACCATTCATATGATTTGCCCAGTCGTCTTCAACTGTCGCCTCCGTGACGTAGAATGGAAAGCCGTCATCTTCAGGACAGTAGACTGTTTCCGCGTCTTTACGAAGCCTTGAAAGGGTGCCTGCTTCCGTGTGATGCCCCCTTCTTGTACCGAATATCGAAGTTAAATTCAGACATGTGGAGGCGCCAACTCGCACGTCGACTCCAAGGCTCGGAATTTTTCGTGGTCAGCGAAGAGCCTCGTCATCCTTGTAAACGGTGAAAGTTAAAAATTCTAGATAAGGCGTCAGGGTCTGGAGGGCCCACACCACGGCCAAACACTATTTATCTGAAGCAAAGAAGTGTCGCTCAGACCCCTGGATGGCACGACTCCAGAACCCTAAGGATTCCTCTGCCCTTCAGATAATTCTTGGAATAGAGCGCAGTCGACTTGGTAGTCCGAGGCATCCGTTTCAACGGTCAGAGGTAACCCTCTACAGGGCAGCCTTAGGATGAGTGGCGATCAAATTGCGTCGATCAAATTTCGAAAGTATGCCTCTTCATTTTAACCCCAGCTGGCTATCCTTTACGGTTCCTCGTCTCAGAGTAACCCATTGAGCTTTTCTGCCACATGTAAAACTTTCTTAACGATCCATCGTTAGACGTTAAAAATCCCGAGGAAGGACCTTATTTCTGACTGCGTTTCTGGCGCTTGCGCACTCTTGAAAGATGCAGTCTAATTTATGTCGATCTCCGGGGTCCCCGGGTGTATGAAATGACCAGGGTATCGGACTTTTCCAGTAAAGAACACTTGTTCAGATTTAGGGACACTCCGGCCCGATTAAGGGTTCCAAAAATAGCATCCATATGTTTTTATATGATTATCCGCATCATAGAAGTGAATTATCAAGTCATCCAGGTATACTATGCAGTATTTTACTTTTACTCCAGGATCAGGATTTCGAAGGTGCAATGGAACGTTGCGGTCGCGTCCTTTAGCCCGAAGTGCATTCGGACGTAGCGGTACGTTCCGGCGTGACATGTGAATGTCGTTTTGTTCCAACCGCCTTTTCGAAAGAAAATCTGTTAGTAACTGGCATTAAAGCCGAGAGTACTGAAGACACCGGCCTC
Organism: Herpochondria borealis; assembly: GCA_032274145.1. Classification (NCBI taxonomy): domain Eukaryota; phylum Rhodophyta; class Florideophyceae; order Ceramiales; family Ceramiaceae; genus Herpochondria; species Herpochondria borealis. The sequence goes on along the minus strand of JAVCKV010103832.1, from coordinate 11,028 downwards.
TCCAAAAATTTTGATACACTCGTCCATCCGAGGAATCTGATCCGAATCTTTCACCCTAGGCAAGTAAAGGCGTCTATACTCAACGCAAAATAGTAATGTCCCATTAGCATTCGGAGCTAACACGACTGGTTAATCCCACTCGGACTGGGAATGCTATATAAAATTATCGCGTAACTGACAGTCCACCTCTTCCTGTTCGATTTTCCTGGTCTTGGAGCCGGTCCGATAGGCTAGATACGATAGGGTCGGCAATCGCCATCTGCGTTTCCACGTGACAGGAAGGGCGACAACCCCGACTGCTTTCAGAGGATTATTGTTTGCCCAATAATTGTACTGCAAGGTTGCTTCTGAACGACCGCGTCAGAGGGTAGGGCGTCTTTTCGAATGAAGTTTTGACCGTGCCTGTGTCCAGGAACGCCATGATGATCCTCGTCGCCGCGTTTTTCAAACCAACTTCTGCGTAAACCATACTGTTTAGACGCTGTAGTAGGCAGACTGAGAGGGAAAACTGCTTACTACGGAACTGGTTCCATGAGGTATGCAACGCTAACGATCTAACATCCTTGAAAATGGAGAGGACAGTGAAGGTTGTCTCAATTAAAAACAAACATAGAACAATTAGTCTCATAAGTGGACCCTCTTACTATTTTTCGACTCATCGTCGTTAACTTGGGCTTCCACGGTTCTCTCGCTTGCAAAAATTTCGCCTAAGTTGGCTCCTCTGAGGGGCGGTGGCTGCGATGCCTGTGCTGCCACCTGGGGCTGTGTTGGAACCGGCTTCAGGAACGAAAGTGTCTGTTCGTGAATCCTTTTTGAGACCACACATTTTTCTTCCCCGTTCAGGACCTCTAAGTTGTGCTTTACTCGCGCTGTATCGCCGAAGGGGTAGTTGCATTGCGACGCAAAATTTTCCACCGCGTAGCAGTCGAAGCAGATGAAGCGGGAAAGCCACTCGCGCAGCATGATAGGGCGGTTTTGCCAGCCTAGACGACCGTTCCGGTTGAACCCTCCCGCATGAGGGATATGCGAAGCACTGACAATGCGTTCGCCATAGAGCAGGAAGTTTGAGACTTCTTCAACTATCGAAAGAATTCCGGATGAGTGGAAGGATTCCTACCGGTTTGTCAATAGACTTATAATGTCTGGTTCACTGGCTTAATTGTGCCCATATTCCAAGAACTGTTGATTAGAGCCCCCTTCATCAACTGCAACGACTTGAACGGTTTTTTATCATTCCCCTTAGGGCTGGGTGCGGCTAGGAAGGCGGGACCTGTAATCTTCGCCCTTTTCTCTGGCATAAACCATTTGCTTCTGAAAAGAGCGCGTCCGGATAGACTTTTCTGAAAAACGAGCCACCAAAGTTCGAATTCTTGTGGACAGACCGTCCGTGACGACTTTTGTATACTCAGCCTCGCTAAAGGTGTTTACACAGCGGTAGTCCGCTATGCGGACACGGTCACCTATGCTGGTTCGTCTTTATCAGTATTCTGCCTTAAATTGCGGAAGTATTTCACAGAACTGCGTATCGTGGCTGGGTTGGCCTAGGTGAGAAAGAACTACTTGATTTAACCATTCCAGCTGTTGGTTACTTTTTCCTTGACACCGCGTCGAGCGATTTGGTACATCTTTTTTACCTAGATCGAAACGAGCTGGTTTTAATTTTGAGTCGGAGGTATTTATTATACATGATCAGTAAGAAACTTTCTTCTTTCCCAGATCCACCGATCTTTTTAATTAATTGGGGAAGAAATTAATGTACACAAAGCCGTTAGAGTGTACAATTAAATGCACTAATAGGATGCCCTCGATACATTGACACACACTTGCAAATTTTGTACTTCTAAACCCTTGCCCCCATCCACAGGTTCCTTGGAAGCTTTTGATTCTGTAGTCTTTTATTCTACATTTTAAAACCCTTCTTATACGGCGCTCTTTTAAACTTATGCAGATGTAATTGTATGGTAACTCAGAAAATTACTAACAGGATGGAGCATCTCTCTTGGTTGTATATTTCCTGAATAAATGGCGATTATTCTTTTCACTTTTTGTCTTTCGGATATTATTTGTCGTTGGATGAGCTGTTATTATTTTATAATTGATTTGATTCTTTTCCGGTGTAATTATGACCGCGGTTATTGGCTGCAAGGGAAGCTATATAACAACTCAAAAACATCGGTTAAAAATATTTTAAAACATCAGATTCCTTCGAAATTTTCAAATGCCACCTGTTTATAAGAAAAAAGTATAATCTTCTGCTCTCGAGACTGACGACCAATAAAAACATTTTTATCCCCTTTGGAACAGGATAAGTTTTCAAAAATTGTTGGATCATCCCAGAAACATTAACAGAATAGGAAAAGTGGACTCAGGTAGCAGCAAACTACAGATACACTGCATGGTCACTTTTAACGTATCCAATAAATTTATGAAGGTATTTTAGGAAAGATCGAGAAAAATTACATTTTTGGGTCAGTAAAACAATTCTAGTGGTTAAGATATTCGATTATCTCTTTAAGATGTCATGAAAATTAGAAAATATAGTCAAACTTTATTTTTATGAATTTAGGGGCTTCTGATTTCCGAGATTTCTCACAGTAGAGTGTATAAAAGCGCATGAGATTTTAAACAAAATCTCATGTAATCTTGAACGCTATTATGTAAGATTCGATATTGTTCACAACTTGATACATCACCATTTACTTTTGCATGAATTTTTCGATACAAAATCTACAAGCACATAAACTAACTCCTTTACTTTCGCGTAAATCAAGATCTGTAACAATTTTTTTCCAACTGTAAATTTGGCGAATCAAGTCTTTGCGGCGTAATTTTTTTATTTTCTATGAAGTCGATCGGCTTCCAATTCAATGAGGTCGCACTATCCTCATCGACCTCGGCCAGTTGTTTTGACGCATTAATTCTGGTATTAGCGGGTTTTCGAAACATGAAGTTCTCCATGTCCCCATTTGCGGACTGGATGTGTACAGAGCTTATTATTATATCCTTGCCGGCCGTTTCTGCGCTGGTTTTTCTATCTTCCACGAACAGTGTCAGAAAATAAGCATCGTAATTATCTATGCATCAAACGCTTCCCATTATGCTGATATGCGGCATTTTTGCTCCTTGTACTCTTGCAAAATCAAAGCTGATCTGTCAGGGTCGCTGGTAATTACCAGCCATTCGAAAGGCGTTGGTACATTATTTCACGTGATCTGTGCGGAGTCATGTCCAATGTGACGCTGCAGAACAGTGGGAATGGGCCATAAATGCACATTACGACCCTCAAACGTCGTACCTACATCACTGACGAAAAGATGGAACATTCTCTGGTCACTAATCATACTTCTCATATCCGTAGAATTCCGCAAAATGCCCGAAAAGGGATCCTTTGTTCATCGTTACGGCCGTATCTGACCGGTAACTTTTCTAATAGAGCGCTACGATTCGCGAATAGTATTGCTCCGAAATTTTCTGCAAGGAGAATTTCGTTTTAGCAACTCAGTCCTTTCGCTAGAACACACTCTAGAATAAACATGCGTTTCATAATGTAGTCAGTGTTTTCAGTTTCATTTCCTGTGTGATTCTTGGGTGCGTTTTCTGATAAGTGGAGTTGTTCGCGGGCCTGCTAACTGCGCTGGACTTTGAAGGCTTATATTATATGCCATTGTCGTGGTATTCATCGAAATTATCCATCCTCTTTGACGTACTGCATCTGTTCGCGTATATATGTTTCATATGGTTTCTAGGCAGAAAGACAAAAATTTCGGGTGTACTGGGATGACCGTCTCTACTTTGGCAGATGATTGCTGCTCGACAGAGATTCAGCTTCGACTTCTTATAATCGGTAGTACTTTTGGAAGATAGCCTTCCACCAATTATGACTGCCATCAAGGATAATGAAACGTGCATCTATAGAAACAAGTAATTGCCGAGTTTCCTCATGATGTGAAGCTCTTTCGGTCGTTTATTTGTGCTTGGAGTTGAATGGATAAAAATCAATAATAATTGAGGAAGACACGGCAAGGGACGGTGAAGGTCGGTCGGACAAAGAAAGATGCAGATTTTTGAGCATTTGTGCAGATAGAAACACATAACAGAAATGGGACATAACTGAAATCTCAGCCATGTGGCTGCGGCGGTGGGAAGAGCGAGAACATTGACTCACAGTTGTGAGGCTGTGTGTGTCTGGTTTAAAAAAACAAGCAGTTTAACCCAAAAAAGTAATCGCAGGGGTTTGAGGAGGAGGCCAACCTCCGCCTGGTTGTGCTGGATTAGTGGGGGAAAACACACACAATAGACATTTCGCAGGTTCTTAAAACCGATTTATAATCGTATATGGTTACCTTCTTCACACTAAAAAGCGATAGAACGCAAAAGTTCGTGGCTTTTCTTCGATCGAGAACCGCCGTCGTTCGCCGTTTTCGCGTGCGAATCTAATCAGAACGAACCGTGCCTCGGGTGTCTGAGAATCGCAGTCGCTGAAGACCACGCGATATTTCGCTGGAATATAGAATATAAAAAACCTGAAACCTTGACAAATTTTACTGCGTCGTGGTAGCTCACTACCGTCGCATGTGCACAGGGAGAACTATTTGTATAGCTGAGCGCGGAGAGAAAGCTGTGCGAACGGGGACGACATAAACCTGTGAACGGGCATTATTTCATCCCGCAATTTTTTTCCGACTCGGAGGCACAACCAGTGATTCTAAAAGATGGGAAAAGGAGGAAAAGAAGTGCAAAAGGAAGAGAAAAGACGGAAAAGGCTTTACTTTGGGGATTTCATGGGTAGCTTTTCTGATGCCTCCATTATTTCCGCTCCTCCTACACCTAGACGCCGTCCAGGGCGCTTACATATGGCGCTTTATTCGGCAGAAAAGGTAAGATTCGAGGCCAGGAATTTCCCAAGCACAAAAGCCCCCAAACGAACTACACAGAGCATCCCCAGATCTTACAGTATCCTTTCGTAGTTCCAAATCCCTTACAATAGAAAAATCCAATAATTCAAACGGCAATATTCGCAGGCCGAAGGTATGACTGCACCAACCCGTGTAGCTGGG